>PISX010036242.1:0-12153 GCA_004024625.1 Mellivora capensis | reverse complement strand
ATTTCTAATTTCTGGCAACCTCAAAGGTCTGGAAGAGGGCCAACTACATGGAAGGGTAGAAGAGACAAACTTGACATTTTTGTGGCTTATTGTAGTTTACGGATTATCGTCACATACCTTGCGTTCCTTGAGAGTCACAGCAATGATAGGAAACTATTAGATGGTCCACACATGCTTTCTCCTCAAAAGAAAAGCTAAGACAAATATAGCCATTGGGATAGTAATATCAGCTACTGTTTAGCAAATTCTCTAGCCACTCTATCAGACCATGTAAACGACAGCGCTGCAATTCAAACCAGCATCGTTCAGTCTAAATTTAGAGTACCTTGTAAAGACTTCATCTCTTAGAATGCCCAAGATTCGAAACTGCGTATTCCAAAAGTATGCTTCTGAGAAAACTAATAGTCAAGTAGGATAGAAGGTTACAGCAAAGAAATTGTTCATTTGGTCTATTTACTCTAGGGTTTGTGAACATTTCAAGACTTCTCAAACTTTAACGTACTAAAATAATTAAAAGATAAGATAAAGGTAATTGATATAAGCAAGACACTAGAAGCAATAAAAAGCCATAGCTGTGAGTGAAGAAAGGGAAATTAAGAGAACAGACACTTGTGCACCCACACACGTAAATGTATATACTACAAAGAGGAGATACTATGTCTTTTGAGGTTGTAAACAAGCTGTTTTACATACTGTAATAATATATGCCCATCGTCTCACCACACATTGAATATGCCTTGTTCAAAACGATGACCCCAAGGCACTGATAAAAATTGAAATTGAGCTTGTAGCATTCCACCTAAAAAAAAGCAGGTAATTGTATTACATAGTTGGGATTTTCATCCGAGCTAGAACAGCAATAGCACAACACATTATTTACACAAGTGTAAATAATTACACTTTTGATGGGATGAGCTCCAGTTCTTTGGGAAAAGTACTAATATGACAAGTAAATGATATGCAATTGATTTTAAATTAATGTCTTAAGAGCCAGAAAAATGAATTATGAACATATATTGAAATGCTAGCTTATCAATTTTCTGCAAAAATAATGAACTTTAGGAATATAACGAAGATGTCACCTCTGTTGACAGAGTAGTGTGAGCAGTCCATCAAGTTCCCATTGCAGCTGCACAATGGAACAGCTCCTCAGACTGTCCCACTGGGAGGAGAGAACACTGCCCTGCCAGGTCTCGGCAATCCAGTGGGCCCCCTCTGTCCTGAGGTTCTCTTTCAGGGGGAAAGGCCCCCACCTTTGTTGTGTATGATTGATTTTGTCTATCCCTTCTGAGTTTGTGGGCCCAAACTCTGTGTCATTTTTGTCATCCACGTACATACGTGGATGTATGTACGTGGATGAATGTATACTGAGGGACATGGCAGGTGCAGTGTGATAAAAAGATAAATAAGATAGGAAGCTAGACATTTAGCTAAGTCTCCTGTGTACAGGGCAAATGTACTCATTTAAACTTACTGAAACCACTCCTATAATTAACAAGCTTGAAATATGTGAAGATCGATGACATTGTTTTCTATTACAAACCTTCATAAAATAAAATTAATGTAATAATAGTAACAATAAAACACCCGAATAGACAATCTTCGGTGATTCTGTAATAGGTATATTATGTAACACTGGATGAAAGGACAGGGCCAGCAGGGCTCTCTGGGTAGCCAGAGAAGAAGGATGAGAGCCATGAGAAATGAAACAGACAAGGAATATGAATTAGCAAAAAGAGAAGAGTAGAAGGCCCTCAAGATACACTCTGATGGCTTCATTTTTTTTTAAGGCAACTTGAGCTCTGGATGAATGTACAGCTGTGACTTAAGTCACAGTTGATAGAAATGAAAGAAAATTTTTAAATGGGGACACTATCTTTCTATGTATATATCAACTTTAGAGGCCTCATAGAATGTTGAAAAGAGCATAAGCTCAGGCAACAAACCTGAAATTATTTCCTGGATGCTCTACCTTCTAAACTGGCAAAACACATTTTTCTCATTTCAATTAGCTACATCATGCCAGTTTTAATAGCTGTCATTCATGGAAGTTTATGACATGCCAGACACTGTTCTAAGCACCTCAAACATATCAATTAATTCTTTTTCTGTAATAACTCTACAGAGTGGGTATTATCATTAACTCTATTTTAAAGATAAGGAAACTGAGTCACAGTATTTTAAGGACCTCACTGAAGACCACACAACTAGGAAGTATCAGAGGCTAAATGTAATACTAGTAACCCTGGCCACTGTAAAGCCCATATTTTTAACCACTTCAGTAGTTACAAAATCTACCCCAACACAAATAAAATACATGTATTAGAATGGCTAAAATCCAAAACACTTAACACCAACAAATATTGATGAGGATGTGAAGCATCAAGAACTTTCACTCATTATTAAGGCAAATGCAAAATGGTATGGCCACTATGGAAGACAGTTTGGGAGTTTCTTACAAAGCTAGTTGCCAAAGACTGGAAGAAATTAAAATAGCCTTCAGTACGTGAATGGATAAACAAACTCTGGTATATCCATTCAATGAAGTGTTATTCAGCGATAAAAGGAAATGAACTACCAAACCATGAAAAAACATGGGTAAGTGGAGCTGCGTGTTGTTAAGCAAAAGAAGCCAGAAAAAAAGGCCACATATTGTATGATTCCAACTGTGTGAAATACTGAAGAAAGGCAAAATTATGGAGAAAGTGGAAAGAAGAGAGGTTGTTCAGGGCCTGAGGGAACAGGTAGAGAGAAGAACTGGCAGAGCACAGAGCATTTTTAGAATAGCGAAATTATTTTGTATGATACTGTAATGGTGGACAGATGACATTATGCTTTTGTCAAAACCCACAGAATGTACAACACCAAGTATTAACCCTAAGGTAAACTATGGACCTTAGTAAATAATAATGTATTATAGAGATTCATCAAATTATAACAAATGTACTGAACTAATGCAAGTTATTAGTTATAGGAGGGACTTTGAGAGTACCATAAAAAGGAAATGTAGGGGAACTCTCTGTACTTACTATGCAATTTTTTGATAAACCTAAAATTACTGAAAAATAAAACATTTATTTTTTTAAATTATAAAAAATAAGTCTACTCTGTAGTATTTTGAGGAATAAATGAAATAAATTTGTGTAAAATACTGAATCTGATGCCTTGTAACTATTTCAGGGAAGGATGTGTCCCAAAAAATCATTCAAAGGTTTTACAATTACCATAGACGATAATCTCCGACTTTGAAAATCTTTCTAAAATGCAGTAACCCAGTGCCTACAACTCCATGAAGCTGTGTGTCTTCTACCTCTAAAAGAAAATTAAAGGCAATCCCTCCAAGGCATCCTGATCATTAGATAGAAAGCACACTTCAAATATTAAAAGCTGGAAGCTGAGACTTTTTTCTCTTCAGGTCATATTTATCTTCATGATCCACTCTCACTAATTGTTTCCTCAACAGCCCAGCTGTGTTTACTCAGGCTGTCTGGATGGTGATCTTTTCTAGAGCTAACAGTACTTTATGGAAAAAAAAAAAAAAGAAAGAAAGAAAGAAAATAAAAACAAGTTTATTTTCCACTTAACAAGGTCTTATTCCCAACAATAGTGTAATCCTTAAGAGGAAAGCATTCAAGAGAGTCATCAGCCAATTTCCCCTCTTTTCAAAAAGGATTGCACACAAGTTGAATACAAACATTATGTGTCAATTATATCTTGACAGTGTTGTGATGGTCACTGAAGTTACCCACTTTCAGAGCTTGGTAAAACAAATAAACATGTAACTCAGTAGTGCATATAGTATATACTTAACAAAGCCTTTTAGGATATGGGACTATAATAATTTCTCACTGAAACTGTAAAGCTAATTTTCCATTCCTTGTTCCTGTACTACCAGGATTTTTTTTTTTTTAAGTAAAGAAAGAAAATTGGTCTTCAAATACTGAAGTCTGAAGAGTTCAGTGGGAGGAAAACAGTTGGAGCCTTTAAAATCGCTTCTCTTTTTCTCCTCTCTGAGGAGCTTGCTGTTTAATGAATTTCTTCTTAGCATCACTGTATCTGGGATGCTAAGTATGGGAATACTTTAATGGTATAGGTAGAATTAACTAACCTATGGGCCTTAGAACCCATTCTGTCATTCAGCAGGGAGTTCCAGCTCACGCAGTTATGAGTAGAAGCAACTTCAAAAATGATTACTGGAGACCAGGATGACTCTCTATCATCTGTCTTTCTCAGATGTCAACTCTGATCTTCTACTCCAGTTTTATATCTAGGGATGAGCTCTCTTCTTTGCAGGGAGTCCTCTCTGAATGCTGAAACTAAAACAAAAATGATCACTTGAAAAATTTATAATACTCTAGAAGAATAAACAAGTCAGATCCTTAGGAGGACCAAGAAATAGTACAATTCCTAACACTCAGATCAAAGAGAAAATTTCCACAGCGACTAAAATAAGAATGTACATGATTTAATGGAGTGAATATCATTAGTAAACAGGGTGCAAATAATTTCATAGAGCTGCTTTATAGCATCAGGGTCAAAGCAAAACTGTTTAAGCAAGGAGATATGGAACCACAATTATATGATCATGGTGCAGTTTTCTTATGGTCTAGCTTAATCCATACTTGGATTTTAGAATTAAGAGTATCTCACATAGCAACTTCCTTTTTTTTTTTCTTTCCTTACTGCTTCTGGTTTGGGGTTTTTTTTAGGGAGGGAGTAGGTAGGAGACAAGAGTAGTGAGGACTCATGGACATTTTAGTATTTAATAAAAACTGTGAACCCTCTTCTCTCTTCCTATCTATATGAATGTAAATATATATTATATTAAATATGTATTATATGATTAATATATAACAAAATATATTTCATATATATCATCATATGTAGAAAACTCATGTAGAAAACTCATATAAAATTAAGGCTTTTTAAAATACAGTTTAAGGGAATTCAGAAAGCTCTGAAATTTATCTATGAAACCTCAAGGAGGCCATAAACCCAAATGAAGGCATGTTTAGCATATTCTTCAGATATTTTTATATACAAACTTGCATCTTTTAGTTGGGGTTGTAGAAGTACTGGTTTTCAGTGAGTTCTAGATTACTGTCTGTCACAGATAGTGAGTGTGTCACGAATGCCTACTATGTTGTCTACTTCGGCCATGATCTGAATACAAATGTGCAGCTTCAAGCACTGACAGCTAGTCAAGGCTGTGGGAGGCCCTAATGAAAAAAGCAGGACCTAGGAAGAAATAGAAGGTAAACTGCCTTCTCAAGAATATGAACTACATGCTGACTTAGTTCTCTTCAAATAAAATAAAAAGGAACTCCTCCATGGGCTTATTGGTACAATTTCTCATTCTTCACACAGTTGAGGAAAGGTCAAAGTTTTCAAAATCCGTTCACTTGCAGGATGTGCCAATTATTTCTCTTCAGTCTCCTCAGACTATAGTTTATGGATATATTTTTCTACTTGGTAGTTTGGGACCCAGCCAAGATGCTTCTCAAATAGCCTACAGATTAGAATTACCTGAAAAGCTTTAACAAATGGATCCTCCTCTTAGAGGACCTAATGTGATTGGACTGGGGCCTAGCCATGGAGACTAGTAAAATTCCACAGGTATTGCCACACCTATTGTCTCAAGTATGTGTTTCATCCAAGGAGGCATGTAAAATTCCAAAGCCCATTCCATTAATGTTCACAGTGTTCTTCAGCTTTGTTATGACTTAAGCCAAATTTGTGGTCTGAAGTTTTGTGGTTTTGTTGTTGATGGTTTTGTTGCTGTTGATTTATAACACATTTCCAGAGCCCAGAACCTAGAGGTATAAAAGATACATTTGTGATATGCAAACACGGTAGAGAAGACAAAAGATTTCCATATCCCAGGGTATACTATCAAACCAGTTGCCTTTGCTTAATTTTTAGAACCCACGTAGGAAAGAGTAGGAGAAAGTTACAGTTCATTAATTTAGATATACTAGCAAATATTTTTGGTAGTATTGAGTATAATAATCCAAAATTAACCACAAGAATTGTTTTCATTTAAAATTCTCAGGATTGGGGCACCTGGGTGTCTCAGCTGGTTGGGTGTCTGCCTGCAGCTCAGGTTATGATCTCAGGGTCCTGAGATCAAGTCCTGCATTGGGCTCCCTGCTCAGGGGGGAGCCTGCTTCTCCCTCTGCCTGTGCCTCTCTCTCTCCCTATCGCAAATAAATAACATATATTTTTAAAAAAACTTATTTCAAAAAAAAAGAATAAGTAAATAATAAATTGCCATGTAAGGATATCTGAAATAAAAGTATCAATAATTACTGAGTAAACTTTTATTCAATAAGAAGTTGATGTTCTAGTCAAAGTGATGGATTCTTAGTACCTTCTTGCTTCTGTACTAGGGTTGGGACACAGCCTTCTGTTTTGGGATGGCTCACCTGCTGAGACGTTTACATTTTTTATGTAAAAATAAATCAAAAGAATAATATTTCATGACATATGAAAACTATATGAAATTCAAGTCCCATTATCCATAAATGAAGTTTTATTGGGACACAGTCATGCTCATATATTACCTATGGGTATTTTCACACTATATGATACTTATAATAGAGAACACATGGCCCACAAAGTCTAAAATATTTGTTATCTAGGCATTTATAGGAAAAGTTTGCTGGCCCCAATCTATATCCATCTGTGCTAATCCATTTCTCTTTGCCTGGAGTTCTTTTCATTTGCCACAATCCTCAAGTCTATTCTACTCAAGAATTCTTTCTGTACTTTACGTTGTCTTCTTTCTCTGTTCTCACTTCCTTTCTTTTTCTTCCCTCTTCTTGTTATTTTGGGGGGTGGGCACCTCAGATGCCGATGAATATGTTAATCATACACCTTATTCAATAGATCATCATGTTAATGTGTTTAATGTGTTTGATGTATATTCTATGTGTTCTTCTAAAATACATTTTATTTGGTTTGTATTTTTATATTGTATAAATGATAATTTATGGCAATAAGTTTTCACATAGCAGTTTGTTTTTTCTTCATGTTTTTCTCATATTAGACATTTTTTATCTGTGCGTTCTCACACTAGATGGGTACCAGCATAGACTGTTTTCAGCTCCCAGCCATGCAGATAGCCCTGCAAAGATGCAAGGAACTTGCCCTTTAGGGGTTAAAGTAAGAATTTATTTGGTTTCTGTCCTCAAAGCAGAAATTTTATTATCATAGAATATGCATATACTAAATTTGTTTGGGTACCACCAAATTAGTCTCAGCAGTAACTACACTGGTGTACACTCCCATCAGCAGTGTCTGAAGATCCCCAGAACCCAAGGATTACTTTCTAGAGTAAGCATGAAGCACTAGTTACATTGCTTTGTGTTGAGGTGTAGCCATAGTTCATTGCTAAGATCTCAGTTTACAGTTTTGACAAACTTACAGTTCTTCTCTTACTTTTTAAATTTTTACATCACTAGTGTGTGGTACATAAAATATTTAATATGTGAATAAATTATTGTAACCAGACCTTTCCAGTATAGCAATTGAAATTGTGTTTTGTTACTTAAGAGCTTTAAGTTTGATAATGTGACAGGTGGAATAATAGCCCCCCAAAGATGCCCGTGTCCTAGTACTAGGAAACTATAAATATGTTATATAACAAGTGAGAATTAAATTTTCAGTTGGAATTAAGATTGTTAGTCAACTGATCTTAAATCATGGATAGCATTGTAGATTATCTGGGTGGCCCAGTGTAATCACAAGGGTACTTAAACGTGGACAAGGAAGGCAGAAGAGTCAGAGTCAAAGAAGGTGATGTAATGATAGGATCTGTGTCAGAGTGATGCCATGTAGGAACAATTTAACTGGCCATTGCTGACTTTGAAGATAGAGTGTCATGAGCCAAGGAATAAAATCTGCCGCTGGGAACCTGAAAGTCAAGAAAACTATTCTGTGTTGTAGGCTGAATACTAGTCCCCTCAAATATTCATGTCTAAATCCCTAAAATCTATGAATGTGTTACCTTCCATGGTAGAAAGAACTTTGCTGATGTGATTAAGCATTTTGAGATGGGGAGATTATCCTGGATTATCTGGGTGGGCACAGTGTAAACACAAGAGTCCTTAACAAAGAGTGGCAGAAGGATAAGGGCGGTAGTAGGAGATGTGATGATGAAAGCAAGATTTGTGGGTGATATGAGGAGGGAATCATGAACTAAAGCATGTAAGTAGACTCTGGAAGGTGAAAAAGGCAGAAACATAGATTCTCCATTGGAGCCTCCTGTGGGAACCAGCCCTCCTCACACATCAACCTTAGTCAAAAGATTGAATGATTTTGGACCTCCAGAAGTATAAGGTATTAGATCTGTCTTATTTTAAATAAAAAACTTCATGTCTGTTTGTTATGGCAGCAATAGGAAACTGATATTGTGGAACTTGGAAGTATAATGATGCTGTAAGAAATATCTAAAAATGTGGAAATGACTATGGATTTGGATAATTGGTAGAATCTGGTGGAAAAGCGAGCACAGTAGAGAAGATCTATATTACCTTTGAGAATAATCTGCATCCTAAACTGGATAGCGGTATAAATGATTAGACTACCACTGACGAGGGCTCAGAAGGAAAGGAGTAACGTGTTATTGGAGACTTGAGGGAAGATGATCCTGGTTACCTAATGGCAGAATATGTAGCTGGATTGTGTTTTTTACTATGTGGGGAAAAAGAAAGTGATGAAATTGGGTATTTAATTGAGGAAATTTTTAAGTAAGTATGGAAAGTAAGGTCTGGTTTTCTTCTCAAGGTTTCTAGTAAAATTTGAGAGCAAAGAGATAGAATTGAAGGAAGAACTGTTAAACAAGAAAGAACCAGGACTTGATAATTTATGGAATTCTCAGCCTACCTGGATAGCTGAAGACACTAAAATTAGGAGATTCATTGTCAAGAAGGTGTGCTCTGGAGAAGAAGCAAGGCTGTAGCTGGGTAACCTTTTACTAATGCCTTAGAAGGAAAAAAAAAACAACCTCACAGTTCAGTCATAGAGAGGGCTCTTTGAAGAGATTAGGCTCACAACTCTTGGATCCCTTTAGCCATTTTAGTAGAAGCCAAGATAGATGTGGAATTACTTAGGAAAGACCAATTGAGGAGCCTCTTGACTAGTAGAGTAAATACTCATAACATACACAAAAGACTCACAATGTTTTAATAATGTTAAACCAACAGGAACACTGGCAGCTTGGATTGAAAAGGTAGAAGAGAGAAGGAAATGAAGGAATGCAGTTTGTTGACTCCCAAAATTCCACAGGCAGGAAACAGGCTGATAAAACTACTCAGCTGAAAACACACACTCTTTATATCTTCTTGAAAAAGAAAGGATTTGCAGGAGGTCAGAGCCACAGAACAGAACTTTGGGCCCAGAAGGTGGAGTCTTGAGTCACCAGGAATTTTTTACCAGGCCTTGAAACATAATGGAGTTTGCTCTGTCGGATTTAAAAAATTGCTCACGATTGGTGACTCCTTTTCCTTCCTTTTGATAGGGAATGTCTGTAACTTATATCCTATGTCAGTTACATTTTTATTTTTGATATTGATAATATTGTTTTAGTTTCATAGGTTCACAGATGGGAAGGAATTTTGACCCAGGATGACTTCTACCCTGAGTCTCATCCAAACCTGATGTAGATTATTTAGATGATGAGATTTGGGCATTTTGAGCTGATGTTATTAAAGTGAGATTTTTTTAATTTGGAGTTGGTGCTACAATGAGATAAGACTTTCATGATGTGGTAAATATATTTTGTTTGTGAGATGGATGTGAATCTTTGTGGCCCAGATGGCAAACTAGGCCATCTAGGCTGAATTCTGCTAGGATGAATTATGGCTACCCAAAGTTCCCTTGTCCTCATTTTTCGATCCTGTGAATATACTACCATACATAGGAAAATGGGCTTTGAAGATATGACTTTGTATCTTGAAATGGAAAATTATTTTGGATTAATTGGGTGGGCCCATTATAATTAAAAAAGTCCTGGGGTACTGGGTGACTCAGTCAGTTAAGCATCTGCCTTTGGCTTAAGTTATGATCTCAGAGTCCTGGGATTGAGCCCCACATTGGGATCCCTGCTCTGTGGGGAGTCTGCCTCCCTCACCCTCTCCCTCTGCCCACCACCCACCCTGCACTCATTCTCTCTCTCTCTCTCCAATAAATAAATAAGTAAAATCTTAAAAAAACAAAAAATAAGTATAATTAAAAGAGTCCTTATAAGAGGAAGATAAAAAGGATCAGAGTAGTAATAGAGGTGATGTTGAAAGCATGAGGTTGGAGTAAAACCAGGAAGAGAACATGAACCAAAGAATGTTAGCAACATCCAAAAACTGAAAAAATACAATAAATAGATTCTTCCCTCAGGTCCTCGAGGAAAGAGCATACCCCTGTTGACACCTTGATTAAAGCCCAGTGAAACCTATTTTGGACTTAAAACTTGTAGAATCATAAGATGATAAATTTGTATTGTTCTAATCCACCAAATTGACGATAATTTGTTACAGCAGCAATAGCAAACTAATATAAACAATTTTATTATGTTTTGTGTTGTGACAGATTTTGTGGTTGTTATTTCTTTACTGTTGTAAAGGCTCTTGGATTTCCCAGAATCTCTGAATGAACAGTTTAAAATGGGTGATTATTTTGGGATATCTTTCTTTTTCTGCTGAGCTATAGAGCAGGATCAAATCCAAGTTTAGCAATTATAGAGATTGTCTGAGTTGATATATGTTTCCAACACTGTGCTGTAAAAAGTAAGTGAAAGCTGGCAGAGATACCTTAGCATCTGGGAAATGCTACAAATTGTGATAATCTGATAAAAGGGATAGATGGTAAATTCTGAAGAAATGGAAACATAATCTTATAATCTTTAAAGTCCAGCATCTGAAAGAGTTCCTGGCATTTGGTGGTCAAAAATATTTATTGAGTAAATGTGTGATTAAATCACCTGCTTTTCCCAGAAACATATTGTTTCTTTTCTTCAAGTGCTTTCTCATCCTGTATTCTCTGTCAGAAATGGCGTCCATTCCCCACTCAATGGTTGAGTCTCTATCCTTTCCCTGGCTTACTTACAAACATCCTTTAAATTATATCAGATGTGTCTATCCTGGAGTCTTTTCCCACTGCCCTTTCTGTAATCATAATATTTGATGTGTGTTTTTGTTATAATACTAGCAGTATTATTGAAAAAAAAAAAAACAGTAGTTTTTATTACTATTATTCATTCCTATGTTTGTCTCCACAAGGTGATATTCTCTGAGTGAGCCATCTGCCATATTGAGGTCTATATCCCTAATATCTGTGTGCAATGGGAAGAACTCAGAACTTTTGAATGCATATAAAAAAATGAACTAATTACTATGTGAGTGAAAGCATGAGGATAAAAACTCATTAATAGTTGTATACATAAGGGAAGGTAGTTTCTAGGTTCTTCCCCTAGTGATTTGTTTTTCTGTTTACTGTCATAGATACTTAAATCAATCTAATGACCAATCCCCTTCTTTTTTATTGATACAGTTGACATAACACATTGTGTAAGTTTAAGGTGTATAACATGTTGTCTTATTACATTGATTTACTTCAGTATGATTACCACCATGACATTGGATAACATTTCCATCATGTCATATACATTTCTATCATATCACATAATTATCATTTCTTTTCTATAATGGGAACACTTAAGATCTAGTCTCGTAGCATCTTTGACATATAAGACGGTACTGTTAATACAGTCACAGTGCTGCACATTAGCTCTCCAGAACCTGTTCATTTTCTGACTCCAAGTTTGTATCCTCTGACCTACTCTCTCCAAGAATGGCCTCAGGAAGTCAGAAAGGTCCGTTCTACCCTTCTTTTGGAAAAATCCATCTTGCCTATTAAAACACACGTTTTCTAGTATGAAAAATGTTTAAAATCAGGTTTGGCAAATTTGTTGGCATAGAGTTGCTCATAGTATGTTCTTATAATTGTTTGTATTTCTTTGGTGTTGGTTGTGATTTCTTCTCTTTCATTCATGATTTTGTTTATTTGGGTCTTTTCTCTTTTCTTTTTGATAAGTCTGGCCAGGGGTTTATCAATCTTATTAATTCCTTCAAAGAACCAGCTCCTAGTTTCGTTGATTTG
>PISX010036241.1:0-10983 GCA_004024625.1 Mellivora capensis | reverse complement strand
GGGGACTCGATTCCAGGACCCTGAGATCAAGACCTGGGCTGAAGGCGGAGACTTAACCCACTGAACCACCCAAGCGCCCCTCCCTGGGTTTTCTTAAGCTGCAATTCCCAACCAGGAGAGAACGTTCAGGGTAACACCAACAAGGCCTGGGAGTGGGCAGACACTGTACCCACAGTACCAGTAATAAAATGAATCAATGTCCCCAGCGACCCCCCCCCCCCCCCCCGCCAGGAAGACGGCCGCCTGGGAGGGGCTGTGCTAATACGGGGAGGGGAGGAGTGCTCCCCGGCGCGGAGGGGCGGTCAGCGGACAGAAACCAGCTCGCCGGCGCCCTCTCCCGGCTGTCTCTGCGGCCTCCACGCCGCCTCTGTTCTTCCCCAGCTGTATTTACCGTGGTCCCTCTTCATCTGCTTCTCGCGCGCAACTGTCGCCCACAACTGCCTTTGTCTCCTCTCTCCAGGGGCGCCCAGCCGGGGTGTCTCTCGGTCTATTTTCCCCGCTCCCCTCCCCACTCCGTCCAGCCACCCTCCCGCCCCCGCGCGCCCTGCCTCCAAACCCGGCGAAGCCACATCTGTCCTTAACCCAAAATCTTCCAATTAAGCCGCTCCCTCCGGCTCCGGCGGCTGCTGCTGACGTCGGGAGAACCGGGCGAGGCGAAGCCCCAGCCTACGCGCTGGGGTTGGGGGAGGCGACGGCCCCCTCCCGGGCCCCTGCGGTCGTCGGTCTGTCCGCCCACTGCAAGGCGAGCCGCGCGGAGGCCCAAGCGTCGGGAGTCCAAAACTCACTCCCTCCAGGCCTTGAGCTCGGGGTCCCCCCACCCGCCCCAAGACACCCCCATCTGGGTCCCCTGCACCGCCCCTCCCCCCTGAGATCCCCGATCTTTCCTAGACCTCCACCTGAGTCCCCCTGCCCGGCCTCCCGCTCTCGGGATCCCCCACCTGCTCGAAGACACCCGCCCCCATGTCTTCCCTGCACCGTCCCTTTTGCTCAGAGTTCCCCATCCGCTCCAAGAGTCGCAACGCGCTCCACGCGAGAGCTCCGCGACCCCCGGCCCGCGCTCCCGCGTCCCCACCTCCCGACTGCGCACTCCCAGCACTCTGCGCACTGGCCTCTCTCCGCGCCCGCTCCCAGCGGTCAGCAGCACTCCCGGCACCCGCCCCCCCTTTCCCCCTGCCAGCGCGTTCGGGCCTCGGTTTCCCCTCTCCGAGCGACGCTGACTCTGCTGCCAGGAAGGCGTCGCCGTGGGAACCGGGAGGGGGCACATTAAGAGCGATTAGCCCACGCACAGCTGAAAGCGATACCTTAATAAATAGTAGTCTGACCCGCATGTAAATAAATATTGGAACGCATTAGGCGGGCAGGAGGCGCGCCCTTTGGCCCACAAGCTGCTTCCAAGACCTGGGGAGATTGGCTGGAAACTCATATGCAGGAGATCCCCGCACCCCACGGGCCTCAGCCCCTGCGGCGCTGGGCAGGGAGGGTTGGAAGCCGAAGCCCAGGAATGGAGGCCAAGGGAGAGAGAAGAGGAGGGAGACACAAAAAGCCCTGGGGAGAGAGAAAGTGAGCGTGGGGGACGTGGGGGACAGGGAGGGACAGGGATGAACCCGAAGAGGAGAGTGAAGAGGGGAGTGAGGACAGAGAGGAGAGGAAAAAGCAGAATCTGGTGCCCCAGGATAGAGAGGTGAGAGCTCCCTCCCTCCTGCTGACAGGCTTCCTTCCTTGGATTCTCCTCCTTATCTCCCTAGTCTCTTAATCCTGGGGGACCCCAGGCTCAGATACAGGTCTCTTCCTATCTGTCCCCACTTACTCACTACAAGAGCGCACTTAATCTAGATGCTTTAAATGTCATCCCTGATTGGGAGGGAGACAAACCATAAGTGACTCTTAATCTCACAAAACAAACCGAGGGTTGCTGGGGGGAGGGGTGTAGGAAAGGTGGGTGGGGTAATGGACATTGGGGAGGGTATGTGCTATGGTTAGTGCTGTGAAGTGTGTAAACCTGGCGATTCACAGACATGTACCCCTGGGGATAAAAATACTTTATATGTTTATAAAAAATAAAAAAATTTAATAAAAATAAATAAATAAATGTCATCCCTGTGCAGGTGGGGGAGGGGGCTTCCACAGGCACACCCCAGTCATACTTGTCTCCTCTGAACCCCAGACTAGCACCCCTCTTGGGGTCTTGGATGGCCAAGACCTTAACACAAGGGAGCACCTGCCCGCCTCAGAAACCTGAGTCACCCTTGTCTTTCCCATTTGCTAAGCGGCAACTCCCTCCTTCCAGCCGCTGAATCCAAAAACCTGGGTGTCATCCTTGATGCCTCTCTCCCCTCCTATGAGGGAATCCTGTCCTCCCCAGCCTGAAAATATTTCTGGAATTCTTCCACTCTTCCCTGCTCCATGGCCAAGCCCCCACCATTTTCCACCCTGATTGTTGCAACTGCCCCTGCTCCCTGGGCTCTCCCCACACCTGCCCCCATCGTCTCTCTGTGGACAGAGTAGCCACACAAAAACGGGACTCAGATAAGGCCACTCTTCTGCTCAGATGTTTCATTCAGAGGAACACTACCAGCCTTAAATGGCTCATCAGACCTTAGCAACCTTCCCTCCATGGCTCCCTTCCAGTGCTGACCACCTACCTCCCCCACTCCCACTCGCTCCAGCCACCCTGGCCTCCTCAGCTGTTCCCACCTCAGAGTTCTCACACTCGCTGCTCCCTCTTCCTGGAGCATTCTCTCCCCACATACCATCATAGGTTAACCCATCACCTCCTTCATGTCTTTGTTCAAGTGTACCATTCCCCATTAGCCAACTCTGGCCATCCCATTAAAACTATGAATTTCTCTAACCTCTCCTTCCCCTTCATCCTCGTCAGTCTGCCTTCTATTTCTTCACAGTGCTCAACCTCTTCTAAGAGCATAAATTACCCATTTTTTCTTTGTCTCTCTCTCTCTCCCAAATGGACACTGAGTTCCAAGAAAGCATGGCTTTTGTCCAACCCCCCCCCCCAACACCACTGTATCTTTAGTACCTAGAATAAGGTAGGAGCGTTTAAAAGTCTCAAAAATACTTGAAGGAAGGGAAGAGGAGTGGGTGGTTGGTTGGAGGGAAGGAAGGAAGAGGAATGACAGAGGAAAAGAGGAGGAAACAGCCCAGGCAGAAATAGGGTGGCTCGGGCAAGCATTAACCGGATGGGGAGCGTGTAGCTGGGCTAGAGCTGGAGTGGCCCTGGGACTGTCATGTGTGAGCCATTCTTCACTAGCCAGTGCCCAGGCTGAAGGAGCACCTGGTGGGGGTGCAGCAGTCCCATCTGGGGTCAGCTCCCCCCAACCCTAGGGCAGGGAGCACCAGCACCCCCTCAGGCCCGAGCTGGGTGTTGGACCCCAGGGCCGCGGGTGGTGCTGCATGGGCAGGCCCCTAGTAACAGCCACAGTAATTACTGGTTGTATGCGATTAGGGGATAATTATGCTTAATAAGCCCAAAAGTAATTACCATGCAGGCTGCTTGCTGCTTTGGAAAACAGAGGTCCCTGGTGAGCAGGAGCCAGGGAATGGAGAAGGGGGAGAGTGGGCTTCCCAGAACATCAGAGGCTCTGGTTCGTTTCTCCAGCAGGTGCCTGAGTCCTCTCAATGGTATTCCCACCAGGGGCTTGCTCGCCTCCGACGATGAGGCAGCTCCTTCCATCATTGAACATCCACACATACAATTTCGGCTACTTCTGCCCATACCATAGCCTCTGTGCTCTCACTGAACATTTTAGTGTATGCACAAACAGAGAACTAAAGTACCATTTGGAAAAGGAGTGAAGTGCACCCATTATATGCATTGCCACGGACTGATTTATTGGGTCACGGCATTACTAACATAGTGGGTCCTATTAGTCCCACCGCCCAGATGAAGAAATGGAACCTCGCAGAGGTCAAGCTCATAGCAATGGAGAAGAGCAGAGTCTGGGTTCACATTTCAGTCTCTCTGATGCCAAAATCTATATTCCTAAGATCAAAGCTCTGCTCCTTCTCCCTGAGGCCACACAGAACCAGTCCAGTTCACCTTCCCAGAAACTAACCTGGGTCCCCAGGACTCTGGTCTTTTTTACTCTAGACAGAAGCAGTGGCTGGATTCTGCGCCTGCCCAAGAAATCATGTGGTACAATGAAAAGGACACTGGTTTCTTTCCATTGGTTCTGCTGCCAACTAACCCTGTGGCCCTGAGCAAGTCGCTGGATGCCCTTGGGCCTCTATGTTCTCATCTGTGCAAATGGGGTAAAGGGGCCCCCAGTTTGTGACTCTGGATTCTCTCCCCTCCACCCAACCCTGAGACCTGAGCAGCTCCAGGCCCACACTGGCCCAAGGCTCCCACATCCATGGCCTAGGAAATCTCAGTGACCTTCTCCAACCCCTGGGACAGCTTCCTTTCTTCCTCCGGACTGGAGTTCCCTTTAGAAGTACCTCAAGAAGATGCTTTAGAGGGGACAGTGACCAATACTCTGCCTGGACACACAACCCTGCCCTTCCACAACCCAAACGTCTACTTTCAACTTCATTCTTAGAACTCGATTTCCAGGGGGAAGGGGAGTAGTGTGGAAGTGGAAGTGTGTAGGCCACAAAGAATATCACATTAACATGCAAATGTCCTCCTTAAATTTGCTGCCTCATCTGGGTAGAGATTCATTTGTATGATTAGAATAATTTATGATGACTTAAGGGATGATACCTTGATGTCCATTTTCTTCCATATCTCTACACCAACCCTGCTAAGGCATGGTTAGAGCTGTCCTCATTTCACACATTCAGTAACTGAGGCCCAGGGAGTGAAAGCAACTTGTCCAAGATCACATGGCTAGCAAAAGCAGAACCAGACTTTGAACCCAGGTCTGACTCTGAGCCTTTAATTGTGATCACTACTCTATACCTCCTCACAGCCTCAAAGCCAGCTTCTCTGGTGTCTGGAAGTTAGATAAGAGGTAATGAGGGCTTAAAGGCTCAAATCCACCCTCCCCACAAGCATTAGAGCCCGAGGGGGTCATTAGAGGCTGGGGAAGCTGTCTCGCCCCATCCTGCTGGCATCTTTCTTGGTAGAATGTCTAATGCAACCATTTCTCTACTGAGGACTGTCCTCAGGGTCCCAGAGGGAAAGAGAAGCGTCTAAAGAGAAAATACCACAATAGAGACATCTCACTGATTCCTGGAGCATTGCAATATGGGGACAGAGAACACAGAAACATAATTAAAACTGCTCTAGCACCCTAAATTGCCAGGCCTGCAGGCCAAAGGAAAGAATGGAGTGGACTTCATATGGAATCGGGAGGCAATATGCACCCTCAAGCTCCAAGTGTGGGAAAAAATGGCTATGCTGTAAACAAGATAGAACAGCCAACCACCCATAAAATCTGCCCCATTAATAGAAAACATATAAAATGTTTTTTTTTTCTGTGAGAGTATCAAAATTACAAATCTTTTCAGAAAATAATATCACTGAAAAACACTGATCCATGGGAGAAGCAGGCTAGGGTTGGGGCACACAAATACTCCCTAAGGTTGTGGAGTCCCAAAGCACCCCTCAGAAGATTTCCAAACATGAGGAGGCTGATCCCTGATCCCAGGAGATTCTGATTGAGCAGATAAGGTGCAAGGCCTGGGAATCACAGTATTGTTAGACTCTCCCCAGGAGATGCAGCTGTACTTCCAGCCAGGTCTGGAGCTGAGGGACCACAACCCCAAGTGCCAGACACGGTTCAGCACCAGGGACAGGGGCACACACACAGGCCCTCTCAAAAGTGCTGGATCACTATGCCCATGTGGGGAGTTAAGCAATTTTACTCTTACTCTTTTCCATGGGAGAGAAGAGTGAGAACTTCTTACCCCCTCTTTGTGGTTGGGAGGAAAGCATATGTTCTTCGTGGCCACGGTGACCCAAGCCTTGCAGGACATGAAAAGTCAATGGGGAGCAGGGTGGAGACTCACACCAGTCTCAAAGATGAGGGTTGCCCCCCCCAGAAAAGGACTTCCTGCTTTTACTTGACAATGAGGGAGAAGCAAGAGGGAAGTGGAAGAGTCCTGCACTGGGAGTCCTGTGCATCAGTCTTGAGTCTCTCCCTTGGGCAAGCCACCTTCTCTCTCTGGGCCTGACAGCATCAATGCCTGGGCTCTGTGGCTGACAGAGTAAGGCTGGGGTTTGACCCTAGATCTTTTTGTTGACTCAGATAATGCTTTCTACCTCAACCTCACTCATCATGATCTCCAAACAGTGAATAATCCCAAACCAGCGTTTCTCAAACTGTGACCCTCCAAAGTGGGCGTGTCCCAAAGGACAGGTGTTTCGTGCCTCCAAAGAAGGAAGAAGAAATACCATAGTAAAAACAAGTTTGAGGGACGCCTGGGTGGCTCAGTTGGTTAAGCGGCTGCCTTTGGCTCAGGTCATGATCCCAGCATCCTGGGATCGAGTCTCGCATCGGGCTCCTTGCTCGGCAGGGAGCCTGCTTCTCTCTCTGCCTCTACCTGTCGCTCTGTCTGCCTGTGCTTGCTCGCTCTCTCTCTCTCTGACAAATAAATAAATAAAATCTTAAAAAAATATTAAAAAGAAAAAGTTTGAGAATCATAAAGGTAAACAAGGTCAAAGTGGTCTCTCTGCTGTAGGACTTCTGGGCCCTCTAATGCGCTATTGTGTGTAATTTCCAAGATGGTGAGCAAGAGTACTCAGTGTTTCTTAAATGTCCCTCCACAGAACACCTATAGGAACAGCTAATGGTTTTATAAATACACACACCATATATATAGCCCTTCTCACATGCCAGGAGCTATTCTAAGATCTTCCCATTTTAGGGCACTTAACTTCACAACAATCTATGAAACAGATACTATTAC
This sequence comes from Mellivora capensis, assembly GCA_004024625.1. Classification (NCBI taxonomy): domain Eukaryota; kingdom Metazoa; phylum Chordata; class Mammalia; order Carnivora; family Mustelidae; genus Mellivora; species Mellivora capensis. The sequence goes on along the minus strand of PISX010036241.1, from coordinate 4,116 downwards.
TATGACCATTTTGCAGAAAGAGAAACTGAGGCACAGATGGGATTACGTACTTGCCCAAGGTCACATGGCTGGTGTGCTCCAGAGGCTGCACTTTAGCTGCGTCCCTGTACCGCAGCTCCCACCTTGAGGACCTGGAGTTCACAGGCCACAGTCTGGAAAATGCTGTCCCATGTGCATGTCTATTTAGCCTTGGATTTTAGCAATAGATTTTCCTTTCCACTTTTGTTTGCTTTGGACTGCTGTTTACATTCCTTGAGCAAACAGTGGCAGGCCTGGGTGATGACTGGGAGGCAAGAAGAGCCTGTGTGGTTGAACGTATGTGTGTCTGTGTGTATATGTGTAAAGTTCAGGTTGGCTTTGCTGTTGGGGGGCTGAGAACTGTTGCATTTCCAGTTACCTGGTGGTAGAACAGGAGACGGGAGAGAGAGGAAGGAGAGGAAAGAAAGGGGCAAGGGAAGAAGAAGGAAGGGGGAGAGAGAAGGAAGAAAGCAAGGGCAGGGGATTGGGGGATAGGCTGGGGAAGAGGGAGGTGAACAGGGAGGAGGGAACAGAGGGGAGCCGAGGAAGAACTGAGGATAGTGAGAAGTTGTGAACCACCTCCCCTCAGTCCCCAGACCCTGGGGTCTTCTGCCCTACCTTCCTCTCAGGGCCTCACTTGCCCCCATCCTCTTCTGTGACGGCACCTCCCTTCTCTGTAGCCTCAGCCCAGGTGAGCCCCCCTCCCACCATGCATAAGGGTTCTGGGGACACCTGGGGGGCAGGATTTGGAGCTGGTCCTGCCTTGGGAGCCCCAGGACTGTGTCTTGGGAGCCCCTCCATCCCTGGAACCCCATTCTGGGTCTAGCTCTCTCACAACACTTTTCTGCATTGTTTCTCCAGAACAAACCAACACCTGTCACTCACCAGCACTCCTGTCCCTCCCTGGAACTTCAAAAGGGCCTAACACAGTTTCTCTCCCATGGCCCTTCCCTGCTTCTGTGGCTCATCTGCTCTAGGACTCAGCTGTGTCTCTCATATTCTGGTCTTTAAAAAAAAAGAATTGAAACATGGATCCTGCTTCTCTTGCCATGGGTAACATCAACACCAAATTGGAACATCATTGGTGACAGTCCCTGCTCCAGGCCCAGTCCTGGGGCTTCCTTGAGGGCATCAGGGTGATGTCATCCCACAGGCCTGAGACACCAGTGGACTCCGGCCCCATCCAGGTCAGCCCCCACCCAGCCTTAGGTCTCTCCCAGCCCAAACCCCACTCCCAGCCCCTCTGGGAGAACATTTGGGGCTAATGTTGCCATGGTAACCATAATACCAGCGGTTCTTATTCATTACGCTCAGGGTGTAGAATTACATGGCCTGGAATCACAAAATGAGAAGCATCTAGCATCACGGGAAGAACAACAAACTGGGCTCGCCTCTGGCCACAGCCAAGTTGCTATCAGGCAGAGGGACCCCCAAGTTACCTGTCCTTGCTGGGACCCCACCTGTCTCTCTCTCTCTCTCTCTCTCTCTCACACACACACACACACACACACACATACGTGTGAATGTGGGGAGGGCTGGATGAGATGATCCCAAAAATCCCTGAATTGCTGGGTGCCTCCAGGAGCTAAGTGACTACATGAAGTTCCCCTGCCCCACACCCAAACAACTACCCACCAGCTCCACAGAGAGAATGGAGAAACAGTCAAAGGGGTATCAGTAAAACCTCTGTTTTAGGTCTCCCTCCCACAGCTGGAAATCAGGAACACATTAGTCCAAAGGAAGCCGGCCTCCTTCAAGTTCTCAGAGGTGCAGGCCACTCCCGACAAGGGACGCATGAGGCCAATCCCTGCAAGCTCAAGACACACGTGGTACTTCTCTGCTGCCCATAAAGGCAAGGAGCCTCTGTCCTGTGGGCATGAGGCCTCAAGCTGCCCTGTACCACCAGGAAGAAATCAGGACAGGCCTTTCCCCTGGCCCCTTTCCCATCACTCCAGGAGAGGTCTGGCTGGTAAGTAAGCCCAAATGGTTCTGAGGACGGCACTCCCCCTCACGCCCCAGCACCTTATTCACACTGGGCATCTGTCCCTGGCTTCTACAGGACCCAGCTGCTGGGGGCGGTGGGTGGACAACATAGCAGCCTCCCAGCCCTGCCCTGGGCCTCCGGAAATCACAGGGTTGCAGGTGGTGAGAACCAGAACATGCAGGGAGGTCATTACCACCAAAGGCCTGTGAGTGGCAGTGCTGAGTACCACCAGCCAGGAGCCGGGGACTGACCCTGAACCACCACCTCCCTCTAAATGCAAATAATAACTCCCACTTCCTCATTGCCTGGGTCTCCTCTTAGCTCAGCGAAGGGTGGGGCAACCTGGGGTAATGGAAAGACTGAGGACTCTGGGGGCAGAGTCCTTGGCCTGGGTCCCAGCTATGGGACCTCACCTCTGAGAAACTGGTTTTCCTCGTGTGCAGGAGGATGACAGTGATATCCCCCCAGTACCAGGGAAAGTAAGTATTCATAATACCTACATGAAATAACACCAATTAAGCACCAATGCTTTAGCTGCATTTCATTCATTCATCCATTCATTCAATCACTCACTCACTCATTGATTTGATTTTGTTCAGCAAATAGACACACAGTGCCTATGTATGCCGGGCACTGAGTAAGACACAGGGATGAGAGTCGAATACTCAAGACTAAGAATGACAAGGTCCCTCTTTCAATAGACTGCACGTGTTGGGGGCTGCCATGAGTGGAGTGACAAAAAGTATAAAAATGGGTTACAGAATTGCAAATGACTGGGAAGTTACCTGAGACAGGTGATGTGGATGAAGGGCAAGAAGGAGCCCGTCATGCAAAGACCAGGAGGAGACACTGCAGAGGGAAGAGCATATGCAAAGGCCCTGGAGGCTCAGAGATTTCCCATCACCTCCCTCAACACCTGCAAGCTGTGTTCACGTCTCCTGGAGACCCCTCAGAGCCCCTCCAAGAATGTCTGGGAAAGCTAGTGCCCCACTGTGGATTCTTGGAACTGGCACTGCTCAGGACTGTCCCCACAGAACTACCCCATCTCCCCTCTCCCCGGTGCCTTCTCTCCCCGCTCTGTCTCTGTCTCTCCATTTTCTCTCTTTCTCCTCTCTCTTTGCATCCATACCCCATCTCTCTCCATCTCCTCTCCTAGCCCACATTCTTCCCTGTCTCCATCCCACCCTCTTCTTCCTATCTCATCTGGATTGACTAGTTCGTTGGTTGGTTGGTTGGTTGGTTGGTTGACTAATTTTTCTCTCTTCTGGTTCCTGGCAGACTTTTAGGAATACATGAAACTCGAGGTCAACAATGATCCAGTCCAGGGGTCTCAGGTGGTCAGGTGGTCAGGCTTGGTCCAGGAACTGATGTCTGTATTCCCAAAGGAAGACGACTGCCCATCCATCAGAAGACCTCCTACCAAGAGTGTTTCTCTCCAGAAGGCTGTAGATAAACCCTGTGATGGGAGGCAATAAGGTGTGTCCCCCAGCAAGTGTCGCAGGGCAACATCCCACCTTCATGTGGCTGGTTGAAAACCAAACTATTGGCTTCCAGGGGTCCCTAGGGGACAGCCAGGTCAGACCAACTGGGCAGTTTATTGGAAATAGAGATCCCTAGACTCAACCAAGAATTACTGAACTGAATTTTCCAGGGCTGCAGCCCCAGGATTTATATTTTTAATAAGATTGCTGGGGATTTTGACAGAAAGTGGGAACTGAAGAAGCCAACCAGGGTGAGGTCTGGAGAGGGGGGAATTCTCTCCCTCTTGAGTTAGCCATTCACCACCTCCTACCATGTGCCAGACAGTGTGCCCAGAGTGGGTACTCATGGGTGGAGACAGACAGAGTGCCTGCCCTGTAGAGCTCATTCTGCCAGGATTCTGACCCAAACCCTAATGCTCCTAGTAGGCCCCATGCAATCGGCCCATCTACCACTGGACCACTTGTGCCAGCTGCACTGGCCCTCCTCTGGCTCCTTGAACACTCTGCATTCTTCCTACAACCCAGCATTTTCCATGCAACTCTGTTCCATCTGCCTGGAACTCACCCCTATCCCCACGCACACCCCATCTCTGCCTCGTTAAATTCTCTCATCCCCCAGAAACATTGGGAGTA
>PISX010036240.1:0-12153 GCA_004024625.1 Mellivora capensis | reverse complement strand
TTTGACAGAGATCACAAATAGGCAGAGAGGCAGGCAGAGAGAGAGGAGGAAGCAGGCTCCCCGCAGAGCAGAGAGCCCGACGTGGGGCTCGATCCCAGGACCCTGGGATCATGACCTGAGCCGAAGGCAGAGGCTTTAACCCACTGAGCCAACCAGGTGCCCTACCCTGTGTCTTTTGATTGAGGCATTTAGCCCATTTACATTCAGGGTAACTATTGAGAGATATGAATTTAGTGCCATTGTATTGCCTATAAGGTGACTGTTACTATATATTGTCTCTATTCCTTTCTGGTCTACTACTTTTAGGCTCTTTCTTTGCTTAGAGGACCCCTTTCAATATTTCCTGTAGGGCTGGTTTGGTGTTTGCAAATTCTTTTAAGTTTTGTTTGTCCTGGAAGCCTTTTTATCTCTCCTTCTATTTTCATTGATAGCCTGTGTGGATATAGTATTTCTGGCTACATATTTTTCTCATTTAGTGCTCTAAATATATCATGCCAGTTCTTTCTGGCCTGCCAGGTCTCTGTGGATTAGTCTGCTGTCAGTCTAACATTTCTGCCATTCTCTGTTACAGATTTCATGTCCCGAGCTGCTTTCAGGATTTTCTCTTTGTCACTAAGACTTGTAATTTTTCTGTTAGATGACTGATTGTGGACCTATTCTTGTTGATTTTGAGGCCGGGGTTCTCTGCGCCTCCTTGAAATTTATGTTTGTTCCCTTGACACATTAGGCAAATTCTCTACAATAATTCGCTCAATATACCTTGTGCCCCCCTTTCTCTTTCTTCTTCCTCTGGAATCCCAATTATTTAATATTGTTTCATCTTATGGTGTCACTTATCTCTCGAATTCTCCCCTTGTGGTCCAGTAGTTGTTTGTCTCTCTTTTGCTCAGCTTCTTTATTCTCTGTCATTTGGTCTTCTATATCACTAATTCTTTCTTCTCTCTCATTTATCCTAGCAGTAAAAGCCTCCATTCTTGATTACACCTCATTAATACCTTTTTTTTAAAAATTTATTTATTTGTCAGAGAGAGAGGGAGAGAGAGAGAGAGCGAGCACAGGCAGATAGAGTGGCAGGCAGAGGCAGAGGGAGAAGCAGGCTCCCCGCGAGCAAGGAGCCCGATGTGGGACTCGATCCCAGGACACTGGGATCATGACCTGAGCCGAAGGCAGCTGCTTAACCAAGTGAGCCACCCAGGCGTCCCAATACCTTTTTTTTATTTCAGCTCAGTTAGGTTTTAGTTCTTTTATTTCTCCATAAAGGGATTTTATTTCTCCAGACAGGGTTTCTCTAATATCCTCCGTGCCTTTTTCGAGCCCAGCTAGTACCTTGAGAATCGTCATTCTGAACTCTAGATCTGACATATTACCAGTATTTGTATTGATTAGGTCCCTAGCTGTCGGTACTGCATCCTGTTCTTTTTTTTAATGAGTTTTTCCACCTTGTCATTTTATCCAGATAAGAATATATGAACCAAGAGAATAAAATACTAAAAGGGTGGCAAAGAACATAGAAAAATATATGCTAACCAAATCAGAAGAGACCCCAGACCAGGGGGAGGAAAAGGGGGGGTAAAAAGAAATTTTAAAAAACATGTAAGTATATATATTAGACTGGTGAATGGAAGAGAGCTACCCACTTGATTTTATCTTCGAAGAAACTACTCCCAAAATTTTAAAGAAAGAAAAACGTATATATACAAAAATAAGGGCAGACATGATGAAGGGATGGAATATGACTGAAAGATGGAAATTTTAAAAAAATTCTAAAAAACTGAATTGATAACATACGTTGGTTGGAAAAAGAACGAAGGAAAAAGAATGGGTGAGAGAATGTGCTTAGAGTGGAGACTAGAACAAAGCCCTGTGGTAGATTTAGGGTATATTTTGATCTGTTAGAATAAATTGTATCCCAAAATTTTTTAGAAAAAAATACAACCCTGTATGTATACAAAAAGTAAGGCTAAATACAATGACGGATAAAATATGACTATAATAGTAAAGGTTTAAAAAAAAATTTTTTTTAGAAAGATTGTTAAGATTAACTAGTTTAAAAATGTTAAAAGAGGAAAGAGGAAAGGTTTAAAAAGTCAGAATATGAAAAAAATAAAAAAAATTTAACCTTGCGAAACTAAAGGATCATGGGGAGAAAACCATGAATTCCATGCATTGCTTTCTCCTAGCTCTGGAATTCTGCAGTTCTCCTTAATCAGTGAGCTTGGTCTAGGCTGTATGTTCTTGCTGATCTTCTGGGGGATGTATCTGTTGTAGTGACTCTCAAATGACTTTGCCTGAGGCAGAATTGCACCACCTTTGCCAGGGGCCAGGCTAAGAAATCTGCTCAAGTTTGCTCTCGGGAGTTTTTGTTCTCTGAACACTTTCCTTAGAGCTCTGGAGGACGGGGATGAAGATGGCGGCCTCCCAGTCTGCAGTGCAGAGGAGCTGAGAGTTCGGGGCCCCACTCCTCAGTGCTTCCTTAGAGGAAAGGGGTTAGTCACTCCCGTCTTCCTGGTCTCTGATGTGCTCTGGGCTCACCAGGCCTGTGACCGAGTGTTTCTGTCTCAGTCGCACAACCCAGTTTGGAGTCTTCAAACCCAGAAGATTCCTTCCTCCAGAGGAGGAAAGTGAGTCTTCCTGGATCTGTCACCTGTAGGGTCCCTGCTCAAAGAGCAGTGGTCTGACTGCCGCAGATCATGGTTTAACCTAACCCCGAGCTGAGAGCTCATCCCTTGGCTCCGTCTCTGTAGCTGGCTTCCCCATTCCAATACCTGGGAGCTCTGCCACACTCAGACACCCCTGAGCTTTCAATGATCCCATAGATCCTGAGACCACACTGTCCCTGTGAGGGCTTCACCCCAGCTTAGCCTCTGGAGTGATATCCCTCAGTGGAGCAGACTTTTAAAAGTTCTGATTTTGTGCTCTGCTGCTCCACCGCTTGTCCTACCTTTCAGAAAGTGGTTGATTTTATGTTCCTAGAACTGCTGCTCTTCTCTTTGATCTCCTGTTGAGTTTGTAGGTGTTCGGAATGGTTTGAGAACTATCTAGCTGAACTCCTGTGACCTGATGTCATTTCAGTGTGCTATTCCTCTGCCATCTTGCTATCCTACCCCCAGAGTATTGGTTTTAATGATCTTCCTTTTAGTTTAAGAATGTATTTTTTTTTTAATAAGAGAGATAAGAAGGATATATATAGGGAGAATTTCAGCCATAGTTGCTGCTCCCTTCCCCCAAATAGCACCAAGGGAATCTCTCTGTGATCTTCGCTGTGGCCACCTGTTTGTAAAATATGCAGGTGGCTGCAGCTTGCTCCCTGTTTTTTGAAATGCCCCTCCCCGCAATGGCTTGCCATTCTCATGATAGCCTACACTTTGCCTTTAGCAGTATTTTTTTTTTTTAAGATTTTATTCATTTATTTAACAGACAAAGATCACAAGTAGAGAGGCCGGCAGAGAGAGAGAGGAGGAATTAGGGTCCCCACTGAGCAGAGAGCCTGATGTGGGGCTCGATCCCAGGACCCTGGGATCATGACCTGAGCTGAAGGCAGAGGATCTAACTCACTGAGCCACCCAGGCGCCCCTTAGCAGTATATTTTTAGTTATATCTTCCTTCTTTCCTACCACTTTTTGTGGCTTTTGTTCCAATGATCAGATGATCAGATTTTGTTTTTCTCTGCAGGTACTTACCTGTCTCTAAATTTCCATAAAATTTTTTACTCTGTGACTTCACTTCTGTGGTTAATAGAATCACTAATTTGCAGTTGTGAAGCCTGTTTCTTCTCTTAAAGGATGTAGTGATGCTGTTTCTAGCTTTCTGCATGTCTGAGCCTTGTTGTCTTTGTTATTGCTTGTGTCTCTTTTTCATTTTTTTCTTTTGCAGTTTAATATTTTTAGTATTCCATTTTAATGTTCTTTCAAATTTTTGGGTTATAACACTGAAATTTGTTCTGTTGTTGTTGTTGCTGTAGGGATTACAGTAAAGGTAACCTAGGCATCACCTAATGGTTTATATATAGATTTAATGTTTTGCCACTTCAGGTAAACAAAAGCCATACTTTTAAAAATGATTTTTTAATAGTTGCCATTTGTTTTACATTTACATAATTCAAAAGCCCATCAGACTGTGTTATAATTTCTGCTTTTAAGACTCCTATATAAAAGAACCTAAGAGGAGAAAAGTGAGCCTTTATATTCACTCATTTACCAGTTCTGTTCTTTCTTCATTTCTAAAGATGTTAACTTCCCCTTGGTATCATTCAGCTTCTGAGTAAAGAACTCTGTTATTTCATCTCAACTCCATTTAAAATGAATTCTCTTCATTTTCTTTCATCTAAGAATGTGTTCATTTCACCTTCATTCCTGCAGGAGTTTTTTGTTATATAAAAAAGTGTTAGAAGTTTTTTCTTTCAGCACTTTATTTTTTTTAAATTTTTTTACTTTTTAAAGATTCATGTATTTTAGAGAAAGAAAGTGCAGGGAGGGGCACAGGGAGAGGGCCAGAATCTCCAGCAGACTCCCCACTGAGTCTGGATCCTGACCTGGGGACTCAATCCCACAACTCTGAGACCATGATCTGAGCGGAAATCAAGAGTGAGACGCTTAACTGATTGAGCCACCTAGGCGCCCCTCTTCTTTTAGCACTCTAAAGATGTTTTTCTACCATTTCTGTTCTCCATGGTTTCTGATGAGAAGTCTGCAGTAGTTTGAATCATTGATAATCCATCTGAACTGTGTTGCTTTTTGTAGCTGCTTTCAAGTTTTTTTATTTTCCGTTTTTAGTTGTTTGACTGTTGAAAGTGATATTTCTGGGTGTGTTTTTCTTTCAGTTTATCTTGTTTGGATTTGCTGAGGTAGTTGAATATGTGGATTCATCTTTCATGAGGTTTGGGAAGTTTTCCAGTAATATTCTAACAGACATTTTTTTCTGTAATTTTTTTTTCCTTCTGGCACTCAGATGACTTGTATACTAGACATTTTAATATTGCTTCATAAGTTCTGAGACTGTTTTGTTTCAACCTCTTTGTTATTTTTCTGTTGCTTAGATTGAGTAATTTCTGTTGATCTGTTTTCATATTTATTGACTCTTGTGCCCTTTCTGCTATTGAGATCTCAGGTGAATTTTTTTTTTAAGATTTATTTATTTTAGGGGTGCCTGGGTGGTTCAGTTGGTTAATAAGCATCTGCCTTTGGCTCAGGTCATGATCTCGGAGTCCTGGGATTGAGCCCCATGTCGGGCTCCTTGCTCAGTGGGAGCCTGCTTCTCTCTCTCTCTGCCTGCTGCTCCCCCTACATGTACACCTGCTCTCTCTGTCAAGTAAATAAATAAATAATCTTTCTAAAAAATAAAGATTTATTTGAGAGAGAGCATGAGTGTGCAAGTGGAGGGAGAGGCAGAGGGAGAGAATCTTCAGGCAGACTCCCTGCTGAGCATGGAACTGACCTAGGGCTTTAGACCCATGAGATCATGACCTGAGCTGAAACCAAGAGTCAGACACTCAACTAACAGAGCCATCGAGGTGCCCCCTCAAGTGAATTTTTTTTTTTTATCATAGACATTGTATTTTTAGTTAAGAATTTCAGTTTGGTTCTTTTTATGTGTATATCATATGATAAATTTATTCTTTTTTTTTTGTACACAATTCATTTGTTCTTTAAATTTGTATAGTGTGTAGCTGTTAGCACAATTCAGTTATAGGACATTGCATTATTTCCAAGAGTTCTCTCAAGCTCATTTATAGTTAGTCCTATTCCCATCCTCAGTCCTATGTTACTGCTGACCTCTATGTTAAAATCAGCCTTTCTTTGATATTTCGTATAAATGAAATTACAGAATGTTCATGATGCTGAGTTTGACCTCCTACACTTACTACTTTTTTTGAGGTTTATCCTTGTGGTAGCATGTATTTATATATATTTTTAGAGCTAAATATTCAGTATTACAGATATACCACTTTTGTTTCACAATTCACTTGACACAAAGTTGACTTAAATTCCTTTTATTTCCTTTGGCTACTAATAAGTGTTGCTATGAAAATTAATGCACGTGTCCTTGGATGTTTCGATTTTTCTTGAATAGCTGGGTCATAGGGTAAATATTTGGTTCGCTCTTATAGAAACTGCCAAACGGTTTTCCAGAGTGGCTATATTATTTTATGTTACCACCTACAGTAAATGAGGGTTAATATTTCTCTACATCTTCATCATTTGTTATTGTCTGTCTTTTTGATTATAGTCAATTAGTTACTGTGAAGTGGTATTTCATTATGGTTTTATTTTACATTTCCTTAATTAAACTCTAATGCGATTGGGTATTTTTTCATTTGCTTATTGCTCATCCATATGATTTTGGTGGAGTATCATTTAAATCTTTTCTCCATTTCTAATTTTTTCTTACTGCATCATAAGTTCTTTATATATACATATATGTATTTTGATCACAAGTCCTTTATAAAAAATAATGACATATTTTCTTCACTGTGTAACTTGTTTTTTCATTTTCTGTATTTTTTTATTTTTATGAGGTCCAGTTTATCTGTTATTTTCTGTATCTATTCATTCATCAATTTTTAAAAAATATTTTATTTATTTATTTGATAGATAAAGCACAATTAGGCAGAGCTGGAAGCAGAGGAGAAGAAAAGCAGGCTCCCTGCTGAGCAGAGAACTGGGTGTGGGGCTCCATATAAGGACCCTGGGATCATGACCTGAGCCAAAGGCAGATGCATAACTCTCTGAGCCACCCAGGTGCCCCTCTTTAATCAATTTTATTATTGTAGCTTTAAAGTAAATTTTAAAATATGGTAACAAAAGACCTACATTGTTTTTCAAAAGTGTTTTGGGAATTCTGTATGCCTTGCACTTGTGATCAGCTTGCTGGTTTTTTTTTAAGATTTTATTTATTTATTTGAGGGAGAAAGAACATGAGCAGGAGGAGGAGCAGAGGGAGAGGGAGAAGCAGACTCCACACTAAGCAGGGAGCCCAATGCGGGGTTCAGTCCCAGGACCCTTGGGATCATGACCTGAGCTGAAGGCAGACGCCCAACTGATTGAGCCACTGAAGTGCCCCCCATTTTTTTAAATACAAAAAAAGCCTGCTGGGATTTCAGTATGGATTTCATTGACTTTATAGATCTGTTTGGTTAGTGTTGTCTTTGTAATAATATTGCATCTTCCAGTGCATGAACATAGATTTCCATATATTTTTTCTATTTCTCCAAGCAATGTTGTATAGTGTTTAATATATAAATTTTTTCTTTTGTGAAATTTATTATTTAATGTTTTATTCTTTTTGATGCTCTTAATTCCATTTTTGGATATTTTATTGCTGGTAAAGAAATACAATTGATTTGGGGGCTTTTAGATTCTTTTATGTATTTCTAATTTTTTTATTCAAATATAGTTGACCCACAGTGTTACATTAGTTTCAGGTATATAGCATAGTGAGTGAACAATTCTAAACATTATACTGTGTTCTCAAGGAAGTATAGGTGCCATTTATATATATGTGTATCAAGCTCAACACCCCCAAAAATATAATCCAGTTTAGAAATGGGCAGGAGACATGAACAGATGCTTTTCCAAACAAGACATCCAGATGGCTAATAGACACATGTAAAGATGCTCAACATTACCTGTTTACATTGATTACATACATATATATGTAATATGATGCTCTTACAATGTCATTGACTATATTCCTTTATATTTTATATTTTATTTTTATTTAATTTTTATTTGAATTCTAGTTAGTGAACATGCAGGGCAGTCAGTATTGGTTTAGGAGTAGAATTCATTGCTTCATCACTTAAGTACACCACCCAGTGCTCATAACAGGTTCACTTCTTGATAGCCATCACTCATCTATCCCCTCCCCCACCCACCTCCCTCCATTACCCCTCAGTTTGTTCTCCATTATTAAGAGACTCTTAGGGGCGCCTGGGTGGCTCCGTGGGTTAAGCCTCTGCCTTCGGCTCAGGTCATGATCTCAGGGTCCTGGGATTGAGCCCTGCATCGGGCTCTCTACTCAGTGGGGAGCCTGCTTCCCTCTCTCTCTCTCTGCCTGCCTCTCTGCCTACTTGTGATATTTGTCAAATAAATAAAATCTTGAAATAAAAATTTTTTTAAAAAAGATTAAAAAAAAAGAGACTCTTAGGGTTTGTTTCCCTTCCCCCCCTTATGTTTATCTGTTTTGTTTCTTAAATTCCATGTATGAGTGAAATCATATGATATTTGTCTTCCCCTGACTTATTTCGCTTAGCATAATACACTCTGGCTACATCCACATCGTCACAAATGGTAACCTTTCATACTTTCTGATGGCTGAGTAATATTCCTTTGTATGTATACATCACATCTTCTCTATCCATTCATGTCACTTGACACTTGGGCTCTTTCCATAGTTGTGCTATTGTTGATAATGCTGCTATAAACATCAGGGTGCCTGTACCCCTTCAAATCAGTATTTTTGTATCCTTTGGGTAAATAACTAGTAGCGCAGTTGCTGGATCGTAGGGTAGTTGTTTTTTTTTTTCTTAAAGATTTTATTTATTTATTTGAGAGAGAGAATGCGTGAGTGAGAGAGAGGGAGCAGAAGTACGGGGAAGAGGGTGAGAGAGAAGCAGACACCCCACTGAGTAGGGAGCCCAGTGTGGTGCTCGATTATCCTAGGGCCTTGGGATCATTACCAGAGCTCAAGGCAGAGGCTTAACGGACTGTGCCACCCAGGCACCCGGGTAGTTCTGTTTTTAACTTTTTGAGGAACCTCCATACTGGTTTGCAGAGTGGCTGCACCAGCTTGCATTCCCATGAACAGTGCACGAGGGTTCCCTTTTCTCTGCATCCTCACCAACACCTCTTGTTTTGTGTGTTGTTAATTTTAGCCATTCTGACAGGTGTGATGAAGCGGTATGTCATCGTGATTTTGATTTGTACTTCCCTGATGGTGAGTAATGTTGAGCATCTTTTCATTTGTCTGTTAGCCATCTGGATGTCTTCTTTGGAAAAGTGTTCATGTCTTCTGCCCATTTCTTAACTGAATTATTTGTTTTTTGGGTGTTGAGCTTGATAAATTTATGTATTTTGTATACTAACCCTTTATCAGACATGTCATTTACACACATCTTCTCCCATTCTGTAGGCTGCCTTTTAGTTTTGTTTGTTGTTTCTGTCATTGACTGTATTCCCTTTGCTCTGCCTTTTAGTCTCATGACTTTTCATTCCGTAACTAGAAGCCTGTATCTCCACTCCCCTTCACCCATTTTGTCCATCCCCTCATCCTCTATGGCACTCCTCACCCTTATGGCAACCATCAGTTTGTTTTCTATACTTATAGGTCTGATTCTGTTTTTTGTTTATTTGCGTTTCAGGTTCCACATATGACTGAAATCATATGGTATTTGTCTTTCTCAGTTGGCCTTATTTTACTTAGCATTATACCCTTTAGGTCTGTCCATATTGTTGCAAATGGCAAGATTTCATCCTTTTTTTTTTTAAGGCCGATTAATATTCCATTTTTTACATATATATAATTTTCCTTATACATTTGTCTCTTGGTGGACATTTGAATTCCTTCCATATCTTGGCTATTGTAAATAATGTTACAGTAAACATAGGGATACATACATCTTTTTGAATTGATGTTTTCTTTTTCTTTGGGTTAATACCCAGTAATGGGATTATTGGATCATATGGTATTTCTGTATTTCAAATTTTTGAGGAACCTCCACACTATTTTCCACAGTGGCTGTACCAGTTGACACTCCCACCAGTATACATGAGGCTTCCTTTTTCTCCCACAGCCTTTTTTGTCGTTTTTATTTTAGCTATTCTAATAGGTGTTGAGTTTGTAATTTCTTTATAGATCTTGGATATCTTCTCCCATTCTGTAGGTTGTCTTTTAGTTTTGTTGACTATTTCCTTTGCTGTGCAAAAGCTTTTTATCTTGGTGAAGTCCCAATAGTTCATTTTTGCTTTTGTTTCCCTTGCCTTTGGAGACGTGTCTAGTAAGAAGTTGCAGTGGCCAAGGTTGAAGAGATTGCTGCCTGTGTACTCTAGGATTTTGATGAATTTCTTTAGGTTTTCATCCATTTTGAGTTTGTTTTTATATATGGTATAAGAAAACGGTCTAGTTTCATCTTCTACATGTGGCTGTCCAATTTTCCCAACACCATTTGTTGAAGAGACTGACAAAGATTATTTGTAATTAACGTTTTAAAAAAAATCTCTAAATCGGGGCCCCTGATTCAGGTCAGTGAAGCGGCTGCCTTCAGCTCAGGTCTTGATCTAAGGGTCCTGAGATCGAGCCCCACATCAGGGTCCCTGCTCATTGAGAAGTCTGATTCTCCCTCTCCCTCTGCTACTCGCCCTGCTTGTGTTGCCTCACTTGCATGCTCACTCTCTCACGTTCTCTCTCTCTTAAATAAATCATAAAAAAAAAATCTCTAGGTATGCCTGGGTGGCTCTGCCTAGGTTGGGCATCTGCCTTTGGCTTGGGTGATGGTTCTAGGTTTCTAGGATCGAGTCTCGTGTTAGGCTCCTTGCTTGGTGGGGAGTCTGGTTCTCTCTCTGCCTACGGCTCCCTCTGCTTATGCTTTCTCTCTCTCAAATAAATAAATAATATCTTTAAAAAACCCTCTAAATTATTAGTAAAATTCCCCAAAGAGGTATAAGCTAAAAGTCAAACAAATACACAGAGTATTTAAAACATTTAAAGAAGCATAAAATACAGTTCATGGTCAAAATATCATAATGTGGTAGACATAAATCCAAACATATCTGTAATTAGATTAAATACACAAATGATCAGGCAGACCTCAGAGCCTGTCATATTTGATTTAGAAATCATAACCCAGCTATATGCTATCTAAAAGATATCTCCTTTCAATATCCTAACATACATATGTTAAGGTAAAAGATTAGAACTTGATACAGCAGTCAAACACCAATCAAAAAAAAGGTTGGGGGAAGGTTCCAAGATGGTGTGACACAGGGTAATGCTGAACTCATTTCCTCCACAGACACTAAATCTATACTTACATATAGAATAATTCTTCCTGAAAAAGAACTGAGGCTCTGCACAACCAAGCTCTGCACAACCAAGGATAGAAAGAGACAACATAGAGAATAGTTGGAGAGATACAGTAATAATGGGAAACCCACCCCTGATGCTTACAACTGTGGTAGAGAAGGATAGTACTGAGGGACCAGGAGCAGATTTATCTGCTCTGGGCCACAGAAAAACTATTTGAAAAAGGCAACTAGAATATAAAGGAACTAATCAATCCTCCACCAAATGGTTAGTGACTTGCTGGAATTCTCTTAAGGGTTGGAAGGGCTGGTGGAGCACTGATGTTTGTATTTCCTTCCATTTTGGTAGTACAAACAGTAGCAGGGTCTGGGCACACTTACTCGCCTGCTGCCTCAGCAAGCCCCAGCCCAGTTTCATTCTTTACATGTGGCTGTCCAGAGAATGGGCCACTTTCTTACACCATACACAAAAATAAACTCAATGGATTAGAGACCTAAATGTGATACCTGAAACCATAAAACTCTTAGAAGAAAGCATAGGAAGTAATCTCTTAGACATCAGCATTGCAACATTTTTCAGTGTCTTCTAAGGCAAGGGGAATAAAAGCAAAAATAAAGTATTGAAACTACCCCAAAATAAAAGAACTTTGACACAGCAAAGGAAACTATCCATGCAATAAAAAGGCAACCTACTCAATGAGAGGAAATATTTCAAATGATGTATCTGAGAAAGGGTTAATACCATAATATATAAAGAACTATATAACTCAACACCAACAAAACAATCCATTATAACATGGGCAGAGGATCCAAATAGGTATTTTTCCAAAGAAGACCTACAGGTAAGAAATGACACATGAAAGTATGTTCAACATCATTAATCGTAAGGGAAATGCAAATCAAAAACCACAATGATTAGATTCCGGAAATGTCTACTGATATCCATTCCATTCCAGGCACTGTTCCAGATCAATCTCTTGAAAGAAGACAGTTTGTCCTCCCAAGATACTGTGTTGTCTTTCCAGCAAGCTTTGGGGTGCTGAGGTTCGCAGAGGCTCCTCAATCTCCCTCTGGCAAACTCCCCCTTCTTGGGTTCCCTGATGGGAACAATCTACATTTTCCATTGTATTTTTTT
>PISX010036239.1:0-12146 GCA_004024625.1 Mellivora capensis | reverse complement strand
CCACCCAGGCGTCCCAGAAAAAACATTATTGACAGTGTTGCATCGTCTACTAAAATTATTTACATCCTCCAAACACATGAAAGGGAAGAATCACTATGAGCTGACATGCAGTGACTCCCAGTGCCCATTGTCGAAGGACAAAGCACACATGGGCTCCATCACAGAAGGCTACCTTCGGTGCAGGAAAGAAGGGGAAATGAGGATACACCTACATTTGCTTTCTTTTCCAAAAAAATAAAGACCAGGAAGGTGGAGGTGTGTGGGGATGAAGTGACCAACATAGAAATAGGAGTGAGATTTCCTGAGTGTGCCTTGTTATGGGGCCTTGCTTTTGAACCACAGCATGTTTGACACAAGCAGAAAACAAACTAATATCACAAATCACAGGGAAATCATAAAGTTGATTGCAAACAGAAACACATGAACCTAACTGTATAAAGTTGGTAACACAACTACCCAGAATAAAGACTTCTTTTCTGATAATTTTGAACAGAGTCTTCTGACTATCAATTTTTAGGAATAGATTTTAAGAACAAAAGAAATTGCAAAGACCGTTTGAGCTTTACCTAGTTCAGTTCTTGTTGATGGTGGTGTTGGTGTTATAATTCTGAAGTGATTTTGTAGGGATTTCAGGAGAACCCAAAAGAGAAAACTGCACTGATATTATTGGGCACACAGTTATCATTAACTGGGAGAAGGGGGTTGCGAGAAGTATGAGTTCTCTCTCTTATACATATCTTTGTATATCACAGGGATGTGAAGACCTGGAACCGTCATATTTTGGCTGAACATAATGTGTTGCAGCCATTTTGAAAAATGGTCTGGCAGTTCTTCAAAGCTGCAGTCATCGAGAGAGTGTAATGCAGACATAAGGATAGACTTAGAACAATGGGACAGGACTGAGAGTCCAGAAATAAACCCTTACATTTATGTTCACTTGATTTTTCAACAAGGGTGCCAAGTGCCTTCAATAAGAACAGAATAGTCTTTCCAGCTAACGGTGCTGGGTGTTGACATGGAAAAGAATGAAGAGGATCCCTTACTTATACCACACATATAAATCAATTCTAAATGAATCATATAACAACGTGTAAGAGGTAAAACTGTAAAAGTCTTAGAAAAAACAGAGGAGTAATTCTGCATGGTTTTAGGTTGGGCAAAGCCTTTTTAGAAATGACATCAAAAGCACAAATGACAAAAGAAAATAGATAATTTGGATTTCATAAAAATGGAAAACTCTTATTCTTTAAAGAACACCATCAGGAAAGTAAAAGGGTTGGTGCGCCTTGGTGGCTCAGTGGGTTAAAGCCTCTGCCTTTGGCTCAGGTCATGATCGCAGGGTCCCAGGATCGAGCCCCACATCAGGCTCTCTGCTCTGCGGGGAGCCTGCTTTCTCCTTTCTGTCTCTCTGCCTGCCTCTCTGCCCACTTGTGATCTTTGTCAAATAAATAAATAAAATCTTTAAAAAAAAAGAAAGTAAAAGGGCAACCCAAATAAGGGAAAATCTTTGCAAATCATATATTTGATAAAGACTTGTGTCCAGAATATATGAAGAACTCTTAACAACTCAACTATAAAAGGACAAAGAATCCCACTGAAAAATGGCCAAAGAATTTCTGCAGGCATTTCTCCATAAAAGGATATCCTGATGGCCAACAGGTACCTGAAAAGATGCTCAACATCGTTAGCTATTAGGGAAAGGAAAATAAAAGCACAATGAAGGGTGCTTGGGTGGCTCAGTGGGTTAAGCCTCTGACTCTTGATTTTGGCTCAGGTCATGATCACAGGGTTTATGAAGCCCCGCACTGGGTGTGGAGTCTGCTTAGGATTCTCCCTTCCTCTCCCTCTGCTCCTCCTTCACTCTCTCTCTTAAAAAAAAAGAAAAAAGAAAAAAGAAAAAGCCAATGCTATGAACAACAAAAGACAAAAATACAGGAGACAATCTTTAAAGAGATCTAATAATGAAATGTGTGAACCTGGATTGTATCCTTGATTGAAAAAAAAAAGCTATAAAACCTCATTCTTGGTATAGTTAAGGAAATCTGAATTTGGATAAGATGCTAATTGATATTAGGTGTCATAAAGACATCACATTACATAGGAGAATGTCCTTATTCTCGGGAGTGCTCACAGAAGAGATCATTTATTCAGTAACTTACCTTTTAACGATTCAGAAAAAAAAAGTGTGTGCATGCACACACGCGTATACCGCTTAAGTAGACACAGAGAAAGTGAATCTTGGAGTGTAGCTGGAGGGTTCGCAGGTGTTCATTGTGCTAATCTCTCAACATTCTTGTAGATTTGAGATTTTAGTTTTAGCATTTCAGCGTTCTCATTGTTTCTGTTCCATCCAATAGTTATTGGGTTCCTACTGTGTGCTTGTAGTAGTAGGTGAGTACCTACTATGTGCTTGGCAGTGGGATCCAGGGACATAGTCAGAAAAGTACAATCTTGTGATTACCATGCCATGGGTACTTTGGGAAGTGTGGAGAATTCTGTATTATTTAGAGATATGATTCCTACCTTTAAGGAACTTGGTTTAGATACATCTAAATCATGATAACTATTGTTAAAAATAAAAATCTAAGTGAGGGGGTGTTGGGTGGCTCCGTTGGTGAAGCATCTGCCTTCAGCTCAGGTCATGATCTCAAGGTCCTGGGATTGAGTCCTGCATTGGGCTCCCCGCTCAGTGGGGAGCCTGCTTCCCCCTCTCTCTCTGCCTGCCACTCTCCCTGCTTATTCTGTTTCTCTGTCAAATGAATAAATAAAAATCTTTTAAAAATTAAAAAAATAAAATCTAAGTGAATTGAAATCATTTTAAGCCAGTGGTCGCTTTGCTTGTGTCCCTTGGTGTAGGGGTCATTCAGGAATGATGGTACTTGAGTAGTTTACTCTGGCGCATCCTAGGTAGGAAACATCCTGAAATAAGTGAGCGGAGTCCTTTATCACCAGCGGTTTCCTATGAGTAGCACGAAGATGTTAGCCTTTGATCTTCACCCTTGGAATAGTCAGAGCTAATAACCTGTTGGGGATATTTTGATCTTTGAACTCCTAGAGTCTGTGTAAAATACAGGAAGCAGGGTACCTGGCATGTTTATGACTTCTCCCTCTGTCCTTCCCTCGGTAGTTTTTATATAACCTCTTTTGCAGGTGCAACCTCAGTCCCCTGCCATCAGGTGGCTTTTACCACTCACTGCTCAAGATGTTTTTAACCACTTAACATTTAAAGACCGTACTGTAATTTCTTATCTGAATATGACTATCATTAACTTGACTTCATAGCTCCGTAAAACTTGTCTTATCCCAAGTAGGACCAGTAATTGGTCAGCTATTTAACTTATTTTTTATTGGAGCATAATTGACACACAATGTTATATTAGTTTCAGGTGTACAACATTGTAATTCAGTGACTCTATGAGTCATACAGCATTATTATGATACCATTGACTATGCCCTACGCTGTGACTTTTATCCTATGATTACTCATTTGATAGCAGTATTTTTATATGTATATATCATTATACTATAATGATACAATATTGTATATTATGTATATTATATATTGTAACAGTACAATTATATATATTATAATAATTTACACACATGTACACACACACCCCACACCTTCTTTATCCATTCCTCTATTGGATACTTGGGCTCTCTTGGCTATTATAAACAATGCTATGATAAACCTAGGGATATCCCGTCTTTTTGAGTAAGTGTTTTTGGGGTTTTTTTGGGTGAATATCCAGCAGTGGGATTACTGGGTCATAGGGCAGCTCTATTTTTAATCTTTTGAGGACCCTCCATACTGTTTTCCACAGTGGCTGCACCGGTGTGCATTCTCACCAACAGTGCACGAGGGGTCCTTTTTCTCCACATCCTCTCCAGTGCTTGTTATTTCTCGTGGTTTTCGGTAACAGCCACTCTGGCAGGTGTGAGATGATATCTCACTGTGATTTTGATTTGTATTTCCCTGACAGTAAGTGATGTTGAGCAACTTTTCATGTCTCTGTTGGCCATCTGTATATCTTCTTTGGAGAAATGTGTATTTGTGTCTCCTGCCCGATTTTTAATTAGATTGTTTGGCTTTTTGGTGTTATGGTGTATAAGTTCATTCTAGATCTTGGATATTAACCCTTTATCAGATATGTCATTTGCAAATATCTTCTCCTATATAACAGATTCCTTTTCATTTTGTTGATGGTTTTCCTTTGCTGTGCAAAAGCTTTTTATTTTGGAATAGTCCCAATAATTGATTTTAACTTTTGTTTCCTTTGCCTGAGGAGGCATATCTAGAAAAATCTTTTAAAGGCCAATGTGCAAGAGCTTACTGCCCATGTTCTCTTCTAGATTTTTATGGGTTCAGGCCTCACGTTTAGCTCTTCATTCCATTTTGATTTTACTTTTGTGCATGGTGTCAGAAAGTGGCCCAGCTTCATTCTTTCGCATGTAGCTGTGTGGTCACTTATTTTAAATAGTCAAGTAAAGCAGGGAACGATCAAATAGGATACATGCACGGATGGGTTGTTTCCATTCTGAAAGGCATAGGTAGGCATAGCAGTGCTCTGTTTGATGTGTCCCCTTCTCGAGTGTAGGCAGAGCTGCTTGGGGTCTTAGGACCCCAAGATCAAGAGTAACATGCTCTACTGGCTGAACCAGCCTGGCACCTCTTAAGACTACTTTTTAAAGATAATAGCTGTTATCCAGTTTGTCCACAGTGTTTCATGAAGTTTTCATGAAAGCATCAGCTGTTTTAATTGGCACTTTACATATATGTTGATTAAATTATGTGATTGTAGGAACCCAGATACAACTAGCAGTGATAAATCTGGAGGCAAAAACTGCTTTGCGGGGCGCCTGGGTGGCTCAGTTGGTGAAGCGTCTGCCTTCAGCTCAGGTCATGATCCCAGGGTTCTGGGATGGACTCCTGCATCGTGCTCCTTGCTCAGTGGGGAACCTGTTTCTCTCTCTGCCTCTCCTACTCTCCCTGCTCATGTTCTCTGACTCTCTCTCTCTCTCTCTGTCTCTGACAAATGAATAAAACCTTTGCTCTGGTCATTGCAAAAGCCATGGGTGGGAGGAATTCTCTGAGCATTTCCCCACCCCTGCACCTGCCACACTGTGTCTGGTGTGGGGCAGGTTCTGCCCGTGCTCCTCACGGAGGGGAGAGCAGCACCTGCCGGGCTGCGGGTCATGGAGTCTGGTGGAGGGAGCAGTCTGCACTGTGTTTGTATTGGGCTTTGTCCTATTTTACTTTCTTTGTATTTTACTGTTTGAGATCTAACCGGCCTGTAACCTTGCATTAATTTTAAGTGCACAGCGCAATGATTTGAAATATGTATTTATTGCAGAATGATTGCTACCGTAAGTTTAGTTCACATTCGTCGTCGATTGTGTCATGAGAATGGTCAAGAGCGAGTCTCTTAGCCGCTGTGCTGCATTTTCTCTGATGGCTTTGGTGTCTGTCCTCACCCGCGAGGCTTGGTGGTGTGTGAGCCTCGGCTCAGTGCATCACCCGATGGGTGCCCTGAGCTGTCAGTGCGGCCCGGAGTCCCGTCATTAACATGCTGATGAGTGAAAGAAGCATAGCAGTGAGATCACAGCCCTTCCTGAGGAGGCAACGTAAGATCAAAGGAGGGCCATGGAGCAAAGGGGCGATGAAGGAGGCACGTGTGCACTCTGCTCGAAGGGAGAGGTTATAGACTCTCCCTTTATGAAAACCGGCTTAAAGGGAGAGACATGGGAATCTTTTAGGGTATGATTCAGATGATCTGTCGCTGAAGGATTTACGAAAAATTCATTTTAGGGTCCCTTGGTCCACCCTCATTTAAAACGTGATTCCCTACATGAAAAGGGGTTCCCTGTCAGCTTCTCAGGCTTCTGTCCATCCAGCGGGGAGGAAGAAGAGGGTCCCGGAATGCTCATGCTTGGGGGTTAGCAGGAGATTTCTTGTTTGTTTGCTGTTGTCAATTCATGGAGATTGGAGATACTGCTAAAGCCCTGCTTTTTGGGTTACAGGTCCTCCTGTCTTCCCTTGGATGTGAGTTTCTGTGCAGGAGTCCCTGGGGCAGAGGGAGGGGGGGTCCTTCACACCCCTCCCTCCTCCGCACCTATCAGAAGCAGCCTGGCCTTGTGTGTCCTTTATCTGGATCTGACTCCAGACAGTCCACTGGGGATAAGGGATAAATTGGTTCAAAAGTTCCATCATTTAAATATATCGGAAAAGCATAAAGGCATACTTGGATAAATAAATACTGTATATTTCAGAAAAGGACTCATTCACAATGAGTCTTTATCAACCCAGTTTACTATTCCAGCATATATTGTAAGTCTTAGACCATTGGGGTGTTACTGAAATCAGCTTGGAAGAGTGAGTTATTTTCAAGGGAGGTAAAGGTTGTAAAATTTCTGTTCATTAAATTTGACTTTGAGATACTTCTGTAGCTTTTGAAATGAGTTGAATAATTCTCTCCTTAAAATCCAGCCTCATCCCTTGGCGGCAGTTTTGAGGAGGGGCCATTATTCTGTGTGAGGCTTAAAAATATTTTTTTCTAGTTCTTCTAAATTTAAACTCCTGTTTAGATACAGAGATTGGGTGAGTTAAGGATAGATGGGTATAAACTGACGTGAAGATACTGTGTATCACCAGAAAATAATCTTTAAAGAACCACCTGTCCCCAATTTGTAAAACAGAACAATTTATCACATGTATATTACCTGCTTTCAAGATGCACGGGCTTGGATCCCTGCTCTCCCATCTTGTGCTGTTCAGCTGAGTGTGGGGGTGATGAGAAGAGTGGATGGTTGTCCCATCGTGTTTTGTGAGAGTCTGTGCAGACCAGATCTTCTGAAGGCTTTGTTGATGGCGGTGGGAGAACCAGAAAGCCCATGGGTCAGGCACCCGCTGCTGTTCTTAACATCCTTTATCCATGGGGTGCCTGGGGGGCTCAGTCGGGTAAGTGTCTGCCTTCAGCTCAGGTCATGATCCCAGGGTCCTGGGATCAAGTCCCGCATCGGGCTCCCTGCTCAGTGGGGAGCCTGCTTCTCCCTCCCCACATCTACCGCTCTGCCTGCTTGTGCTCTCTCTCTCTCTCTTTGTCAAATAAATAAAATTTTAAAAAAATTCTTTATCCATATGGATATGTATTCATATGCTGATTCAGTGGTGTTTTCCCCCATTAAATTAGTGGCCCTATCATACACACACACACACATATATATTCATGTATATATGAAATATGCATATGTATATAGATATATATCTCCATATTATAAATCCAGGGGATAGAACCAGATTGCTTTATGTGTGTTTTGACAAACATAACCATGTTGTAAACAGAGGGTGTGCTATCAAACCAGATTCATTTTTCTTTCCATTAAACTCTTGTCTGTTTGCCTTAAGGTTGAAGTTCTGAAGTTTTGAAGCCTTTGAAGCTCAAAGGCTTCAAAACAACCCCCAAATACCAAAAACCCTCTTGGTCTTCTTACAATAGTAACTCCGATGACTGGCCTGCCTTAGGATAGTTTCGGTAGAGCCCATCATGGCCAGGACCGCCCTAGCCAGTTCTTTGCCACAGTGACTCAGAGCTTTAGTAATCTACCGTGAATGAGTCAAGAAGAAAGACGTCCATCGCCCCAGAAATGCCTTCATTTTATAGGAGACAGGGGAGAGTAAGCCTCGTCCGTGGCCTACTTCAGGGATGTTTTCGGCAGCCAACTGTCCCTGCCTCTCTGGGCATCCACCTTGTGTGCACTTTTCTCCCCCCGCTTCTCCCCAAAAAAAAAGGAAGAAAAAAGGAAAAAAAAAAGCTACCATCTCTTCCAATCAGACAACCAGTTTTAGTTTTTCAAAGTTTAGAATTTAAAAAATGAATTCCTATTTCCTTTTCTTTGCCAGAGAGCCCTCCCAGGGGAGGTGTAGTCTTATCCGTCATTTATACTTTGCTAGAGAGATCCTGGGGAGATCCCATCCCGAAGGCTGGTTTTGATAGTTGAGAGGGAGGAGAGAACACGATCCCACTGGGTGAGAGGAAGAAACAGCGTCACAGAGAAGCCCAGGGCTCAGAAAGAAGAGGGACACCAGAGCTCGCTGTGGGTCTGTGGCTGTTCAGCGCGGAGCCCTTTGGAAGGCTCACCTCTGTCGATGGTCTCTGGTCTTTTGGGTACAGGCCTGTTACTTAGCATAGTGGACAGAGAAGCAGAAGGTGGAAGATGCTCCTGCCTGAAGAGTGGAAGGCACACCGGCTGCAAAACTCAGAAGGTGTTCAGAGGTGTCCGCTGGTCTCAAGGCACCCAGCCCCAAAGGCCCCAAGTGCCTGGTGTTGGCAGAGACGCTGAGCCTGGCTGGGCGTGTGCACATGAGCCGGGGAGACATGCCGGGCCCAGGGCTCAGGACTCGCTGAGTTAATTAAGACACTCAGACCACCCCCACGCCCCGCGAACTGAAGCGTACCCTCGTCTTGTTTCTAGCATACAGCTCAGTTTTACTCCTTGCCACTTGTGCTGTCCAGAAGCAGACAGCTGTGGGCAAAATATCACCGCCTGCTGCTAGAGTCAGTTGAAGAGGCAAGAGAAACACCTTCACCTCCTGCAAATTACTGGCCAGGAGCTTGTCACACCCGCTAAGTCTCCGGTCCGTGCTTATTGAGCCCAAGATTTTCTGGAAACCTGCTCTACTTTACCAGGTCCTCTACTGGTTGTCAACGTGAGCACCGGAGAAAGGCAATCAATTTTCCGTGGGAACCTACCTTGAAATAGAAACTTATGTACTCAGGAGAGCAGTTCAGTAAGATCCAACAGGCTCTGTTTGTTGAAAGTATGGGGGCACAGTCTGTGTGCCCCGAACGGACTCCTAGCCCCACCCCAAACACCGGGAAAGCCCAGTGTGGTAGAGGGAGCTGGTTTGGGGTATTGGTTCTGCCACTGGGGGAGGGACACCCCTCCCTCGGCTGGATCAGAACAGCCAGTCCGCCCTGATCCTGGGCAGAGACAGTACGTCTTCCCAGGGGAAGGGGAAGGTGGGTTCCCCAGATCACAGCATCCTGCCAAGCTTTAGGGACCTCTGAGCTCTTTCTAGAGGGACCCAGCTTCATCAGTTTCTGATGCCTTCTTGGCATTTTGCTGGCATTCTGATTTGTGGCTCTTAGCTCTTGGCTTGTCCTTGGTCCCCCTTCCTCCCTTAGCTCCCTGCTTGTGACTATCCAGGGTGGGATTTGGATCATCTCTGAGTGTCTGGTTTTGGGGTGTCCCAGTCCCCTGCTCTGGCTGGAGTCTGCATGCTCCCGAGGGGAGCTCAGTGCGTGCCTTGTGGCCATAGAGAATATGCCCCTGTTGTCACATCATGTCCCAGCTGGGCCAGACATAGTTCCATGTCCATCTCGGATGTTTGGACCTTTAGAGAGCTTCTCATTATTGTTACACCGAAATCCAACTTTTAATCCACAGTAACCAAGAGGGGGAAACAGCGTGAGCATCCACAAAGGGTTGAATGGATAAACAAAATGTGATATATCTATACATGAGAAGTTACTGAACTTAAAAAGGGAGGAGTTCTGACACAGGCTAACACGGATGAACCTCCAGGATGTGATGCTGAGCAGAATAAGCCAGGCACAAAAAGACAAATACGGAGTGATTCTACTTACTTGAGGTTCTACAGCCCTCAGGCTCCTAGAGACACAATGTCTAATAGAGGCTGGCAGGGGCTAAGGGAGGGGGAAAGGGGGAGTGGCTTAATGGTACAATCGCTACAATAAAAAAATAACAACCTTTAACAAACCTAGGCTGTGGTATCCTTATTAAGTTAGGGCAATGGCTAGTATCCGTGGAGGGCTCCTGTATACCAGCTGCAGCTTGGAGGGGGCTCGCTTTAGTGTATCAGCTTCGTGAATCCCCCGGCGGCCCCCTGCAGCTGGTGCTGAAAACCCCACACAGTGACAGGTCAGACAACGTACCCACGATTGCAGGACTGCTTCATTTAGGGCCCCAGACCCACGCCCTTTCCTTTGTATGGCTGGAACCTCGCACCCTCCTTGCCAGCTGCAGGCCCCATGGATGCCTCATTTGAAAGGAACTCCCCCTCCCCCGGGGTTTCCATGTGCACGAGTGATCAATATCCAGCCTGCGCCAGGGGGGCTACTCCGTGGGATGCGCGCTGCCATTTACGGTAAATGGGCGGTGAGGACAGAGGGATGAAGGATGCCCTTTTGCATTGAGATGGAGAAAAACTCTTCTCTGGAGGAGGCACTGGTCTGTCTGCAAGAAATAGGTCTTTGTGAGACTACGCATGGAGGGGACCCGGTTCTCTGCACTGATCTGCCAGGACTAGAGATACCGGTTGGCCAGATGGTATCCTTTCAGGGCCCAGAACTGGCCAGGAGTCCAGAAGTACTCCTCTTGCTCTAATGGCCTCAGTGCGGAAGCTGTGGAGAATTAGTTGTCCTGACATGCTTAGTTACATTAGATCCAGGCCGGGTTTCTCAGCGTGGCGCCATCTCCATTTCCAAACACCTAACTTCAGTCCTGGTGGGAGGATTAAACGAGAAGGGAGAGCCCTGAGTAGCACAGGCATGGAGGAAATGTGGGTGGGGAGTTTGAATCACAGCCCTGCCTCCGTCCTCCAGGGTCTCGGGCATGAAGACCTTTGGTGTGAAAACCCGGAAGGTTCCAAAACCCCCTTCTCTGTCCGCTAATTGAGGGGGCACACCCGAATTTGTCTTTTAATGAAAGGTAGACATTGATCTCTCAAGTGATTTCACAGTGATCGCCAAAAATGCACATAAGGCATCTGCATAAAATAAGCCCATTTGTTTGTCCCAAACTTTGGAAGAAGTCTGCAAGTAAGACAATCTGTTTATAAGTAATGGAAACCAAGATCGGGTCAAGGGTTTTGTGGAGTAAAAGCCACGAGAACTGATTGTCTTCTCCCTCATGAACATTTCATAGTTAGCCTTCAATGCACCTTATCGTGGCGATACAGGAGTTCTGGGAATGTGCTCTAGGGCCCTGCCCTGTGCCAGGCTGGGTGTGCATGGGTCCTGCCCTCTCCTGCCCCTCCTGGGGCTGACAGCCTGGCAGCTGAGCTGTGTGCCAGGGGTGAGGTTCCCCCATGGAGCTTGGGGAGTGACCAGTGAACGGAGGTGGAAGGACAGGACTGGTGGGCAGGTCCAGGGGCAGACAGAAGTGCCAGCAGGGAGGGGACTCCTTTGCGACATACATCCTGTTGACAAGGAGTGACATTTACAATGGGTGCAGGGACACCACAGGGCAGGGCAGGGCTGTCTGGCTGCCCTGGCTCCCACGCTGCCAGGGACAAAATGAGGGTGTCTTTGCTTGTCTCCTGGGTGCTGACTGATTTCAAGTAACGCATTTAGATGCTTAGCTCGCCTTTCAGCAAGAAAAGAGGAAGAGTAGGAAGTTTTTTTTTTTTTTTAATTAATTTATTTATTTTAGTTTTGAACTCATGGGGCAATAAAAAGAAGTGTTACATATTTTCCAAAAGCTACTGGCTATTTTTAGTCCTTTCTGTTTAAAAATCAGTGACACAGATGTATCACATGGTCTCATTCACAGATGTCTGATTTCGCGTCTGCAGAGACCTCTGTCATGTGGGAAATAAGTCTTTGGAAATCATGCTACTTGTATGACAATAATTTCCTCACAAAATTGTAAGTTACTCTGCAGGCAGCGTTTGTCTCTTACCCAACGTTGTGTTTCATGATCTAACAATGTCAATAATAATAGTTTTAAAAGTACCAACATTACCAAGGTGCTTTTTGTACATTTCATGTCACTTACTTAATCATGTGCTTTCCTTTATTGTGTATCTGGACACATCTAATGGACCGTTGGCTTGTTGAGACCTGGGACCGTAAATTATGGGATAATGTATGTCACAGACCCCCTAGAAAATAGTAAAAGTTTTTTTAATCAACATATATTATTTGCGGGAGGAGGAGCAAGATGGCGGAGAAGTAGCAGCTGAGACGACATCAGGCAGCAGGAGATCAGCTAGATAGCTTATCAAACCACTGCGAACACCTACAAATCCAACAGGAGATCGAAGAGAGGAAGAACAGCAATTCTGGAAACAGGAAATCGCCCACTTTCTGAAAGGTAGGACTGGCGGAGAAGTGAATCGAAAG
>PISX010036238.1:0-12159 GCA_004024625.1 Mellivora capensis | reverse complement strand
TTGTTTTCTTTATCTATGAATAGTTTCTGTTTTGTTTTTGTTTGTTCATTTGTTTTTTAATATTCAAATAAAAAATGTTTTTTATATTTTTGTTTTTTATATTCAGATCCCATCATATGGTATTTGTCTTTGTCTTTCTGACTTATTTCATTTTTCATAATGCTCTCTAGGTCCATCCATGTTGTCACAAAGGCAAGATTTCACTCACTTTTTATGGCTGAGTAATATTCCATTGGATATATACACCACATCTTTATTCATTTATTGAGAGACACTAAGGTTGCTTCCATATCTTGGTTAATATAAATAATGCTACAATAAACATAGGAGTGCGTATATCTTTTTGAATTAATATTTTTGCTTTCTTTGGGTAAATACCCAGTAGCAGAATTACTGGATCATATGGTATTTATATGTCAGTTTTCTTGTCAAATCTATGTACTGTTTCCATGGTAGTTGCACCAGTATACCCACCAATAGTGAGGGTTCTGTTTTCCACATCCTCACTAACACTTGTTATTGTCTTTTTGTTATTAACCATTCTTACTGGTATGAGGTGTTAATCTTGTGGTTTGATTTGCATTTTCCTGATGATTAGTCATATTGAGCATCTTTTTATGTATCTATTGGTCATCTGTGTCTTCTTTGGAAAAATGTTCAGGTTTTTTCATTTTTTAATTGGGTTATTTGTATTTTTGATGTTGAATTATATATGTTCTTTATATATTTCATATATTAACCCCTTATTGGATATGTCATTTGCAAATATCTTCTCTCATTCAGTAGGTTGTCTTTTCATTTTGTTGATGGTTTCCTTTACTACAAAAGTTATTTTGCTGTAGTCCTAATAGTTTAATTCTGCTTTTTGTTTCTTTTGCCTGAGGAGACATATCTATAAATATGTTGCTAAGGTTGATATCCAGGAGATTACTGCTTATTTTGTCCTAGGAGTTTTATGGTTCCAGGTCTCACATTTAGGTCTCTAATTCATTTTGAGCTTATTTTTTTTTTTTTAAAGATTTTATTTATTTATTTGACAGAGATCACAAGTAGGCAGAGAGGCAGGCAGAGAGAGAAGGGGAAGCAGGCTCCCCGCTGAGCAGAGAGCCGGATGTGGGGCTCAATCCCAGGACCCTGGAATTGTAACCTGAGCCAAAGGCAGAGGCTTTAACCCACTGAACCACCCAGGCGCCACTTGAGCTTATCTTTACGTGTTCTGAGAAAGTGGACCAGTTTTGCTTTTTTTTAAAGATTTATTTATTTATTTTAGAGGGGGAGAGAGAGAGAGTAGAGGAGGGGGGCAGAGGGAGAGGGAAAGTCTTAAGCAGACTCCACACTGAGCACAGAGCCTGACTGTGGAGCTCCATCTCATGATCCTGAGATTACAACCTGAGTCAAAATCAAGAGTCCGGTGCTTAACCAAAGAAGCCACCCAGGCACCCTCAGTTGTGTTCTTTTGCACATACCTGTCCAGTTCTCCCAACATCTTTTATTGATGAGACTGTCTTTTCCCCATTGTATATTCTTGCCACCTTTGTCGTAGATTAATTGGCCATATAAGCATGGGTTTATATTTGGGCTCCCCATTCTGTTCTATTGATATATGTGTCTGTTTTTGTGCCAGTACCATACTGTTTTGATTACTATAGCTTTGTAGGATAGCTTGAAATTTGGGACTGTGATGCCCAGCTTTGTTCCTTCTCAAGATTGCTTTAGCTATTTGTGGGGTCTTTTATGGTTCCATACAAATTTGTTCTAGTTCTGTGGAAAATATTATTGTTACTTTGATAGGAATTATACTGAATCTGTAGATTGTTTTGGGTAGTATGGACATTTTAACAATATTAATTCATTTAGTCCATGAACATGGCATATCTTTCCATTTGGTGTGTTCTCTTCAATTTCTTTCATCAGTGTCTTACAGTTTCCAGAGTATAGGTCTTTTACCTCCTTGGTTAAATTTATCTTTAGGTATTTTATTCTTTTTGGCACAATTGTAAAGGGGATTATTTTGTTAATTTCATTTTACCTACTTTATTATCACTGTATAGAAATACAGTAGATTTCTGTATATTAATTTTGTACCCTGAAACTTTATTGCATTCATTTATTAGGTTTAATGGTTTTTTTGGTAGAGTCTTTAGGGATATATAGTATCATGTCATCTGCAAATAGTGATAGTTTTACATTTTCCTTAACTAATTTGGATACCTTTGATTTCTTTTTCTTGTCTGATCGCTATGATAAAATTTCCAGTACTCTGTTGAATAAAAGGGTGAGAGTGGATATCCTTGTCTTGTTCCTGACCTTAGGGGAAAAGCTTTCAATTTTCATTATTGAGTATAATGTTAGCTTTGGCTTTGTCATTTGTGGCCTTTATCATTTTGAGGTATGTTTTCTCTGTGCCAACTTTTTTGAAAGCTTTTTTCATGAATGGATGTTGTATTATGTCAAATGCTTTTTGTGCATCTGTTCAGGCGATCATATGGTTTTTATTATTCATTTTTGAATGGGATGTATTATGTTGAGTGATACGCAGATATTGAACCATCCTTGCATCCCTGGAATAAATCCCCCTTGATTGTGGTGAATGATCCTTTTATTTATTTGTTTGTTTGTTTATTTAACATATCATGTATTATTTGCCCCAGGGGTACAGATCTGTGAATCATCTTACACATTTCACAGCACTCACCATAGCACATACCTTCCCCAGTGTCCATAATGCAGCCACCCTATCCCTACCCCCAATCCCCCAGCAACCCTTAGTTTGTTTTGTGAGATTAAGAGTCTCTTATGGTTTGTCTCCTTCCTGATCCCATCTTGTTTCATTTTTTCCTTCCCCACACCCCAAACCCCCTATGCTACCTCTCAAATTCCTCATATGAGGGAGATCATATAACAATTGTCTTTCTCTGACTTATTTTACTCAACATAATACCCTCTAGTTCCATCCACGTCATCGCAAATGGCAAGATTTCATTTCTTTTGATGGCTGCATAGTATTCCACTGTGTGTGTATGTATATATGTGTATATATATATATATATATATATATATGCGCCACATCTTCTTTATCCATTCATCTGTTGATGGACACCTTGGTTCCTTCCATAGTTTGACTATTGTGGACATTGCTGCTATAAACATTTGGGTGTTCATGCCCCTTTGAATCACTACATTTGTATCTTTAGGGTAAATACCCAGTAGTGCTATTGCTGGGTCGTAGGGTAGCTCTGTTTTCAACTATTTGAGGAACCTTCATACTGTTTTCCAGAGTGGCTACACCAGCTTGCATTCCCACCAACAATGAAGGAGGGTTCCCCTTTCTCCTCATCCTCGCCAGCATCTGTCACTTCCTGACTGGTTAATTTTAGCCATTCTGACTGGCGTGAGGTGGTATCTCGTTGTGGTTTTGATTTGTATTTCTCTGATGCCAAGTGATGTGGAGCACTTTTTCATGTGTCTGTTGGCCATTTGGATGTCTTCTTTGGAGAAATGTCTGTTCATGTCCTCTGCCCATTTCTTGATTGGATTATTTGTTCTTTGAGTGTTGAGTTTGATAAGTTCTTTATAGATTTTGGATACTAGCTCTTTATCTGATATGTCATTTCCAAATATCTTCTCCCATTCTGTCGATTGTCTTTTGATTTTGTTCACTGTTTTCTTTGTTGTGCAGAAGCTTTTGATCTTGATGAAGTTCCAGTAGTTCATTTGTTCCCTTGCTTCCCTTGCCTTTGGGAATGTTTCTAGGAAGAAGTTGCTGCGGCTTGAGGTTGAAGAGGTTGCTGCCTGTGTTCTCCTCAAGGATTTTGATGGATTCCTGTCTCACATGGAGGTCTTTCATCCATTTTCAGTCTATTTTTGTGTGTGGTGTAAGGAAATGGTCCAGTTTCATTCTTCTGTATGTGGCTGTCCAATTTTCCCAACACCATTTGTTGAAGACACGGTCTTTTTTCCATTGGACATTCTTTCCTGCTTTGTCCCAGATTAGTTGACCATAAAGTTGAGGGTCTATTTCTGGGCTCTCTATTCTGTTCCATTGATCTATGTATCTGTTTTTGTGCCAGTACCATACTGTCTTGATGATTACAGCTTTGTAATAGAGCTTGAAGTCTGGAATTGTGATGCCACCACTTTGGCTTTCTTTTTCAACATTCCTCTGGCTATTCAGGGCCTTTTCTGGTTTCATATAAATTTTAGGATTATTTGTTCCATTTTGTTGAAAAAATTGATGGTATTTTGATAAGGATTGCATTAAATGTGTAGATTGCTTTAGGTAGCGTAGACATATTCACAATATTTGTTCTTCCAATCCATGAGCATGGAACATTTTTCCATTTCTTCATGTCTTCCTCCATTTTTTTCATGAGTACTTTATAGTTTTATATAGTTTTTATATATATAGTTTTATATAGAGTACAGATTCTTTGCCTCTTTGGTTAGGTTTATTCCTAGGTATCTTAGAGTTTTGGGTGCAATTGTAAATGGGATCAACTCCTTAATTTCTCTTTCTTCAGTCTCGCTGTTGGTGTGTAGAAATGCATCTGGTTTCTGCATTGATTTTATGTCTTGACACTTGACTGAATTCCTGTATGAGTTCTAGCAGTTTTGGAGTGGAGTCTTTTGGGTTTTCCACATAAAGTATCATATCATCTGCAAAGAATGAGAGTTTGACTTCTTCTTTGCCTATTTGGATGCCTTTAATTTCTTTTCGTTGTCTGATTGCTGAGGCTAGGACTTCTAGTACTATGTTGAATAGCAGTGGTGATAGTGGACATCCCTGCTGTGTTCTGATCTTAGGAGAAAAGCTCTTAGTTTTTCCTCATTGAGAATGATATTCACTGTGGGTTTTTCATAGATAGCTTTGATGATGTGAGGTATGTACCCTCTATGCCTACACTGTGAAGAGTTTTGATCAAGAAAGGGTGCTCTAGGGGTGCCTGGGTGGCTCAGTGGGTTAAAGCCTCTGCCTTCAGCTCAGGTCATGATCCCAGGGTCCTGGGATCCAGCCCCGCATCCGGCTCTCTGCTCGGCGGGGATCCTGCTTCCTCCTCTCTCTCTGCCTGCCTCTCTGCCAACTTGTGATCTATGTCTGTCAAATAATAAATAAATCTTTAAAAAAAAAAAAGAAAGGGTGCTGTACTTTGTCAAATGCTTTTTCAGCATCTATTGAGAGTATCATATGGTTCTTGTTCTTTCTTTTATTAATGTATTGTATTACATTGATTGATTTGCGGATGTTGAACCAACCTGGCAGCCCAGGAATAAGTCCCACTTGGTCATAGTGAATAATCCTTTTAATGTACTGTTGGTGAATGATCCTTTTAATGTGTTGAATTGGTTTGCTAATATTTTGTTAAGGATTTTTTTTTTTTTTTGCAACTGTGTTCATTAGGGATATTAGCCTATAGTTTTCTTTTCTTTTCTTTTTTTAGTGTCTTTGTCTGGTTCTGTATCAGAGTAATGCTGGCCCTTTTGAATGAATTTAAAAATTGTCCTTTTTTGTTTTTGTTTGTTTGCTTGTTTTTTGTTTTGTTTTTGGAATGAGTTGAGAAGAATAGGTATTAACTCTTTAAGTGTTTGGTAAAATTCACCTGTGAAGTCATCTGGTCTTGGACTTTTGTTTGTTGGGAATTTTTTATTACTGATTGAACTTTGTTACTAGTAATCAATCTATGCAAATTTTCTGTTTCTTTGTGAATCAGTCTTGAAGACTATATGTTTCTAGGAACTTATCCATTTAAGTTGTCCAACTTATTGGCATATATATATATATTTTTTTTTTCTTTAGTAGTCTCTTAGAATGCTTTGCATTTCTTGGTGTCACTTGTTATTTCTCTTCTTTCATTTCCGATTTAATTTGAGTCCTTTACCTTTTTTTGTTGATTAGCCTGGCTAAAGATTTAACAGAAGTTTTGTTTATCTTTCAAAAAAATCCAGCTCCTGGTTTCATTAATATATTCTATTAATTAATTATTTTAAGATTTTATTTATTTGACAAAGAGAGAGATCACAAGTAGGCAGAGAGGCAGGCAGAGAGAAAGGGGGAAGCAGGCTCCCCACGTGCAGAAAGCCCGATGTGGGGCTTGATCCCAGGACCCTGAGATCATGATCTGAGCCGAAGGCAGAGGCTTAACCCACTGAGCCATCCAGGCACCCTCATTAATATATTCTATTAATTTAAATCTTTATTTAATTTATTTCTGCACTTCTTCCTCCTACTGTTGTTGGGCTTTGTTTGTTCTTTTTCTAGTTCCTTCATGTGGAAGTTTGGATTGTTTAAGATTTTTCTTTTTCTTGAGGTAGGCCTATATTGCTATAAACCTCCTTCTTTGAATTGCTTTTGCTATGCCTCAAAGAATTTAGACCATCCTGTTTACAGTTGCATTTTCCTACAGGTGTTTTTTTATTTCTTCTTTGATTTCTTCATTGGCCCATTGGTTATTTAGTAACATGTTGTTTAACCTCCATGTGTTTGTACTTTTTCTAGGTTTTTGTTTTTGTTTTTGTTTTTTTAGCTGATTTCTAGTTTCATACCATCATGGTTAGAAAAGATGCTTGATATAATTTTGGTGTTCTTAAATTTATTGAGACTTGTTTCATGGTCTAACATGTGATCTCTCCTGGACACGGTTCCTTGGTCACTTGAAAAGAATGTATATTCTGCTGGTTTTGGATGGATTGTTCTGTATCTATCTGTTAAGCACATTTGTTCTTATGTGTCATTTAAAGCCACTGTTTTCTTATTGATTTTTTTTTAATCTGGTTGATCTGTCCATTGATGTAAGTGGGCTGCTGAAGTCCCCTACTATTATTGTATAACCATCAGTGTCCCCCTTTATGTCCATTGTTAATTTGCTTAATGTATTTGGATGCTTCTATTTGGGATACATAGATATTTACAATTGTTACATTCTCTTGTTAGATGGATACCTTTGTCATTATGTAATGCCCTTCTTTGTCTCTCATTATAGTCTTTGTTTTAAAGTCTATTTTGTCTGTTATAAGTACTGCTCCCAGCTTTCTTTTTCACTTCCATTTGAATGAAATATCTTTTTCTGTCCCTTCACTTTCAGTCTGTATGTGTCTTTTAGGTATGAAGTGAGTCTCTGGTAGGCAGCAATAGATGGGTCTTGTTTGTTTTAATCCAGTCACCCCATCTCTTTTGATTGGAGCAATTATATAATTTACATTTAAAGTGATTATTGATAGATATGTGCTTATTGCCATTTTGTTAATTGCTTTCTGGTTGTTTTTGTAGTTCTATTTTTTAAGCCTCTTGCTCTCCCTTGGGTTTGATAATTTTCTTTATTGTTATGCTTTGATTCCTTCCTCTTCATTTTTTTGTCTGCTGTAGGTTTTTGGTTTGTGGTTACCATGAGCTTCATCTATACCATCCTAAATATATAGCAGTCTATATTAAATTGATGGGTTCTTAAGCTTGAACCCATTCTAGCATTACATTTTTCTCACCTCCTTGTTTTATGTGCATGATGTCATATTTTGCATCTTTTTATTTTGTGAGCCCTGTAAGTAATTTTCTTAGATATTATTGATTTTACTAATTTTGTGATTTAACCTTTATACTAGCTTTATTAGTGATTGATCTACAACTCTTATTGTAGGTTTGCTTTTTTACTCACAAATTTCTTCCTTTTGTATTTTTCTTCTATGACCTTTTCTTTTCCACTGGAAGAAGGCCCTTTAATATTTCTTGTAATGCCAGTTTATTGATGGTGATCTTTTAACTTTTGTTTGTCTAGGAAACTCTTTGTCTCTCAATTCTGAGTGCTAATCTTAACCAGGTTGAGTGTTCCGGGTTGTACATTATTTTCCCTTGTAGCACTTTGAATATAACATGCCACTCCTTTGTGGCCTACAATTTCTGCTGAAAAGTGAACTGGTAGCTCACGAGATTTACCTTATACATTGCTAGTTGCTTTTCTATTGCTGCTTTTAAGTTTCTCTTTATATCTTTAATTTTTGATGTTTTAATTATTGTTTGTGTTGGTGTGGAACTCCTTGGATTCATCTTGTTGGGGACTGTCTCTGCTTCCACTTGGATGTCTGCTTCTGTTCCCAGGTTTGGAAGTTTTCAGCTATTATTTCTTCAAATAAGCTTTCTGCCCCTTTCCTTCTCTTCTTCGGAACCCTATAATGCAAATGTTAGTATACTTGACTTGTCCCAGAATCTGTTCACCTATCCTCATTTTTAAAATTCATTTTTCTTTTTGCTGTTCAGCTTGGCTGCTTTCTATTAGCCTGTTTTTCACATCACTGATTCATTCTTCCACATTCTCTAATTTGCTGTTGATTCCCTCTAGATTTTATTTTTCCCTTCATTTCAGTTGTATTCTTCAACTCTGGCTCATTTTTGTATTTTCTGTCTCTTTGTTGAAGTTCTAACACAGTTCATCCACCCTTCTCTCTGGTGAGCATCTTTATGATCATTACTTTGAACTCTTTATCAGGTAGATTGCTTATCTCTGTCTTGTTTAGTTCTCTTTCTGAAGTTTTGTCTTTTTCTTTCATTTTGAGCATATTCCTCTGTTTCTTTCTTTCTTTTTTCTTTTTTTTTTTTACTTTCTGTGTTTGTTTCAGTGAATTAGACAGAATAGCTACTTCTCTTAGTCTTGAAGGAATGACATTGTGTAAGAATGTGCCTGGTAGCTTTGGTTTTCTGGCTGGAGCTGAGGTGGGTATGGGCCAGGAGCACCCTGGAAAGACAGTTGAAGTTGAAGTGGACATAGTCCAGGAGGGCCCCAGGATGTTCTCTGCAGGGGACTCCCTGACAAAATAGCAGGAGCTAAAAGCAGGTGCAGGCCAGGTGGTCCTGGGCCAGTCTGCAGAGGGGGCTCTCTAGCAGCATGGCTGTAGCTGATGCAGTGTAGGCTGGGAGGTCTTAAGGTGCTCCATGCAGGGACCCATGGCAAAATAGCTGGAGCTAAAGTGGATGCAGGTTGGGAGGTCCTTGATGTTCCACCCAAGGAGTGCTCTAGCACATTGTCTGGGGCAGAAGCACATGTGATCTTGTGTGTCCTGGGGTACTTTATATTTGTGTTATCTTGGCAACATAACTGTAGTTATAGTGGGCATTGTCCCTTGGTGTCTCAGTGTGCATCACACTGGGGCTACTTTGGTGGGATGGTTGGAGCTTTGGTAGAATGGCTAGAGCTTAGGTGGGCAGGGATTGGGGGAACGCTGCTCTCTTAGTGTTGCTAGGTGATCTGGGGCCTGGACCCAGCCTGTCCTAGAGATGTTACTGAAGGTTCTTGGTCTTGGCACAAGGAAAAAATTCAAGGACAGACACAACACAGTTGTATGAGCAACAAAAGTGGGGAAGTTTATTAAAGCTGGGGAGAGAGAGCTGTGTACCCTGAGGGTTGGTTTTCTTTTATTGGCCCTTGATAATTAGGGGTGGAATATTTGTTACTCAGGGTAGGGATTTCTTGGAAGCAAGGTTTCATGCCTTTTCTTCCTTATTTGGCCAGGAGATCCTGTCATGCCACCTGCCATTTTGAGCCTGTCTGGTTTGAGCTGACTTTTTGTGGAGTGCTGCCAGGACATGCCTCTGACTTTCCCACGAGCTGGCCAGGATTTCTGCTTTCTTATTAGAACCTGTCTACTTTTAACAGCCCTCCATCAAGGACTCTGGGCTCTCAAAACCTTTTAAGGAAAAGTTGGGTGATGGTGCATCTCCTTTAAGTACTTCATGATGGTGTGGGATGTTGACCTTGCCTGAGGGCTCCAGAAATCCTTGCTATCTAAGTTTTAGGAAACCTGGATGGAGAGTAGGGAGTAGAAGGAAGTCATTTGTTTCTGGGTTTCTTTCAGGATTGTTGCAAACCAACATCGGGAGATCCACCTGGCATAGGCAAAAGGAAATCAATTTTGTTAGTAACTTTAGAATACAGATTTAAACATCAGAATAAGGAGTATGGTTGTTAGGGTCCAAGAAGAGGGTATAACCAAAAAAGGCCTGGAAACTAGGAGAAAAAGAAGTCCCACCAGGAGAAGGAGGTGGAGGTGGTTGGGTGGGTTTATGGAGCACTGTGGTCCAGTTAGCTACTGCCTTGGTGACCTGGAGTCTTTTAACTTCTCCAGGTGAGTTGATTCATACACAGCATGCTGTGGTTGCCATTGTGCAGACTTTCCCAATTTTTGTAAGAATGTCGTCAAGGGCATCTTGTAGCCAGGTGGCTTATTGCCTTATTTTATCTATGTGGATTCTTTCTTCCCAGGAGTAATACAGGTGCAGCAGGCTGTGTTAGCCATCATATAAACTGTGCCTAGTTTAGCAAACAGTCACGTAATTAATAAGAGGCATTTCTTTGAAAACAAGAGGAAAATAAGTAAATGAGTAGAGCAAATTACAAACCCAGTGTCTGAGTCCTGAGTGCTGCCAGTGAGAAAGTTTAAGTGTCAGGCTCAAAACGTCCTCAGCTGTAGTGGGAACAGGCCGTGGCAGTCTGATGGGTCCTTCTGGTTTGTAGTTTAAATGTTTCTGGTGATCCTTTTGAGTGGCCCATAGATCAACAGGCACTAAGATGACCTATACATGAATTTTGTGGCCCTTTCTCTGAAGTTTTCCTCATGTCTCCAGCTTCCATTTGCAGGGCTTAGGGGAAAAAGGCAGTTTTTGTTTTTATTAACTTTAAGTCAAGAGGATGGGCAAAAGTTGGAAACCTTAGTTTGGAGAGTCATAGCCAGATAGCCGAGGGAATCAGAATTATTCAGGGTCCAGCCAGTCTTATATGCAAACAGCAAATGCTAAAAGACAATCAGAACTAGAATCTAACATCTACAAAGATGTGTTACTGAAACATAATTTTTCTCTAAAAGCACACACTTTTCCATCAAAGATAGCAAAATCGGGACTAACCCGTTTGTAAAATAAGTCCAGTTTTAACAACCTTCGCTTAATTATTTACATAAACTCAACAAGTATAGTGATTGACTGTGTAAGTTTTCTTTTAATCTACTTGGCTGGAAATTTTATAAGGTATTTCATAATGAGTCTTTAATGGCATCTCAAGGCCAGAAGCTGAGCCAAATATTTACCATCAGATAAAATAGTCAAATATTATTTGAATACAGCTTTCTCATTAGTTCAGAAGTTCTTACCAAGTTTAGTTTTATGATCTTAAACATATCAGAAACCTGTGTTTGTTAGAAAGTTCTTTTCATGAATCTCCTTGAAGACAAAACACATTTCTCAAGAACATCAGGACAATAACTATAAATGACAAAAAACTAACAAATGGCCATGGTTAGAGGTCTGATGAGAGTTCATTATGATGCAGTTGACGAGGATATCCAATTATTTCTGTGACACACAACATTTCAGTAATTAGAATGTCAAATAATGACCTTACACCAGAGCATATTAAAAGCCTTAGGAATTTCATGTAGTTTGTAAAACAGTTATAACTTTTACCTATTCAATAGAACCTAAGGTTTTTCATCATTTGTTTGATAGTGCTTGCAGTGTAACATGCCATATAAATAAGACTAGTCAAAAAGACTTCATTTAGATTTTGAATCTTGGGAATTTTGTTAAAAACCTCAAAGTTTTAAAGCACATACCTGAATTAAGATTGTAGATTATTAACAAAATGTAATATTTAATTATCTAATTAACCGAGGTGACAAAAAGAGATTCTACAGAAGTTTATACAGCTGCTAGCAAAACTTAGCTCCTTAAATATTAAGAAGTTTCAGAATATTCAGAGAAGTTCCAGAAATATTCAGAAGTTTCTCTTATAATCAAAGACCTGATAAAGATAAAACGTAGAAACTTTGGTTTTCTGGAAAGATAAAGGAAAAAGAAAAAACTTTATTTACAATTTCTTATCAAGAGCAGACCAATAATCCAAGAAGACTTTGTCTTTAATTGAGAGAAGAGCTGTATCTCAGTCATATGCCAGTGTACTTTTTAAAAAATCCATTCATTAAAGTCTTAGTTCTGATCACATATAAAATTCTTTTCCTAAACTTGCCCGTCAGAAACCTTCTACAGTTTTCTTTTTCACTGAGATTTTGTCGTAAGCCTTCTCTCTCTGGATAACCAGTCTCATTGTAGGACAAAATTACTTCCTTTTGCCTCAATAAAACTGTATTCCTGTTCCTCATACTAGTTTTGTTTTGTTTTGTTTT
>PISX010036237.1:0-12154 GCA_004024625.1 Mellivora capensis | reverse complement strand
GGTTCCCACTTCATCCTCATCCTCTTCTTTAGCACAGTCCTGCTGGTTCTGGTCATCACTAACCTGGCCAGGAAGAAGATTCCCCCAGATGTCCCCATCCTGCTCAACATCCTGCACCACCTCATCCCCCCAGCTCTGAACCCCATTGTTTATGGTGTGAGAACCAAGGAGATCAAGCAGGGAATCCAGAAGCTGCTGCGAAGGTTGTAAGAGGTAAAAATGGGTGAGAGCTAACCTGGAGAATTGAAATTGATGATGGGGAATAGTTTTCATGATGCATAGGAAATTTAGTTACTGCAGGAATAAGTTTGGATTTTTCATTCTCCAAATTTTCAGTTGATTATGGGGATATTCTTATTCTGACCCCTGCTTTCCCTGCACTGACTGGAACCTTAGTTTTTTTGCATTCTGGAGTCATCTGGAAGTTTCTTTCAACCTCATCTGTGTGAGAGAGACTTGTCAAGTTATAATTACAGGGACTTAATTAGAGTGAAATTCTTTTTCAAATAAAGAAAAAATAGTATTCTAGTCACTTTCAGTGCCCCTCAGTTTCCTCAATTGCTTAATACTTAGATACGTATTAAACCGCTTGGTTCTATCTGACACAGTTCAAACTGGTTTTGTGTCATGAATGGATCTTCTGTGAAGTTACAGAAGTTGGCTCTAAACCTTTGATTCTTACAGTGAGAGAATGACATGTATCACCCACTGCCTCCTGTAAGCCCTGCCAGATATTGTTAATATATTTACCTAATGTGACTTCTCTGGAGTATGAATTTCCGGGAGTTCTTTACTTATTTTTAGTGAATTAAAAAATACTAAGATGACTCACTTTTCTGTGTGTGCATTTTGTTTTAAGTGAAAGTGTGTGTCCTGTTTTCACATGTGCTTTTTTAACTTGTGTCTTCATCCTGTCCTATCTCACTTTTCCCTCAGATTTCAGGCACTATCTAGATCCCCATTTTTTCCTGCTTATCTTAGATATACAGTTAAGTGGACTTATTTATTCTACTTTCAGCTCTGTTGTGTCAATCCTCATAGTCTGTGCTGGTGCCAACATAACATCCCATGGGATCTGGACATCCATATTAGTGGGTTATTTGAACAAGGACAGGTGTGTTTAATTCTTTTCAGTTCATGCCCTGAAAATGGTGGGGATTCAGGTACTAGACAATATTTCCTGGGATTAATTTGCATTGGCAAGAGTCCCCTCTTTATTATTATTTTTAATTTTTTTTATTTTTTAAACAGGCAATTAGATAAAGAAGGTATGGTCCATATTTTCAATGGAATATTACACCTCCATCAGAAAGGATGAATACCCAACTTTTAAAAAAATTTAATTTTTTTCAGTGATCCAAAAATCATTATTTATGCACAACACCCAGTGCTCCATGCAATATATGCCCATGCAATATATGTTCCATTTAAGAGCTTGAACAAGCTCTTAAATGGAACATTGTTAAAATAATTGAAGCTAGCACTAGAAATTTAACTCACCATAAAGTTTCCATAGGGGCCCAAGGAAAAAAATACAGACAAGTGAGAGAATTTTTAAAATCCCAAACAGAAACATAGGTTTTCCGTCCCAAGTGCTAGAAGATAGTTTCTTATCAATCAAGGAAATTAAGGAAATCTTGAAGGCTTATTTATCAAATAATCTTTAGTGGAAATTCCGAGAGGACTTTAGATTTGATGACTTTAAAATCCCTTTAGATATGAAATTCTAGGTATCCAGAGATTAAAAAAAGATGATGTCCAATGTGGACAATCTATGAAATACTTTTGTGTACTTTAAGAGATTAAT
Source organism: Mellivora capensis (assembly GCA_004024625.1). Lineage (NCBI taxonomy): Eukaryota > Metazoa > Chordata > Mammalia > Carnivora > Mustelidae > Mellivora > Mellivora capensis. Next base: position 10,347 of record PISX010036237.1, on the reverse strand, counting down.
TATAGAAAATTTCATTTTTCTATAAATTCATATTTTATTTTTGAATGAAATTTAAAACTTTAAAAATGAAATAGTAACATGGAATTAAATTTTATTTAATTTAATAAATTAAAAAAAATGAAATAGTAACATGAAAAATTATAGAAATACAGGTAGTGAGTCTGTGTGTACATGTTCTTCACTGGCTCACTTAAGATCCCTCCAGGTTTTCTTCGTTGTGAAGAGAGGTGCTTTTAGTCTGGATGCATTCCAACCAGACTCTTAGACAACTGCCAACATCTAAAATGAGGCAGCAGGACCAAGATTTTAAAAGATGACTTAGAACAAGGAATGACTGAGTGTGCCATGGCACAACATCATGAGGCTTAAATAAGAAAGGATTTTACAAATTAATAATGCACAATAATCAAGAAATTGCACTGAGGACCAGGAATGACACACAGAGCAGGGCAGAACACCTCTGAAATGCGTCATGGTGTATAAGATAATGAAGAGCATCTTCTTTTGAAGACATGAGAGAAATCAATGTTTATAAGAAAATAATAAAATGGTTTCCCATTTATAAGTTCCTAGGATGTTTTAGTCTCTGGTTGAAAACTTTTCCTAGAGTAGGTCACCCAATAATCAGATAAATTACATAATAAAAGGCCCATTATCACTATTCTGAAATGAGAAAATGAGAGCTCATATCAGTGAATCAAAAATTACATATCTAGTCAGTGTCAATTGGTATACCTCAGATTCAAATAAATAAAGATTCAGTCTTATCTCATCCAAGAGAAGCAATCTTAGGTACTATGTTATATAAGATCAACTTCAACGTGAGTTATGTAAGGTTTTTTGTAAAGTGCTTTGGAGAATACATTATATTAAAAACTTGATCTTTCCCCTAATTTTCAGAGGAAATAAGAAACAAGATGTGCATGTATAAATTATTCACTTTAACTCGACAAAAATAACTAAGATATGTATGTAAATAATTGTGCTATTGGCCCTAAGTATATAAAGTTAAGAAGATGAATAAAACTCTCAACAGACTCAGGAATTCATAATCTAGTGTCAGAGGGAGATACACATGTTGCTTAAGATAGATTACTTCTGCTGATGTGAATAAAGGGAAGGATTGTAAAGTAGGTGGAGTTTAAATTGAAACTTGCAGTTTGTCAAATGAAGACACTGGTACTGGTTTTCTATGTGGAAGAAGACTATTGAGCATAGACTTTAAGAAAAAATATCAATGGATATAATCTGAAAATAATAAGCTAGGAACAAATGGAATGATGGGGGACAGTGTTTGGTTAGGATCAGTCTTTGGAGCTGTGGAAAAGAGAAGGGAGAGTGGATCAAAGCTATTATTTTGGTTAAAGACAATGCTATAGGAATAATAAATTAGTTTGTAAATTTTCCAAGAATGACTAGGTACATCATAGATCAGCTATGTTAGAAGACATTCTCAAATGGCGCTTACATGTGAGGCTCTCAGTATCCAAAAGGGGACTCTGTTAAACTTTATTTTATTTTTCCAGTGTTCCAAGATTCATTGTTTATGCATCACACCCAGTGCTCCATACAATATGTGCCACCCTTAATACCCACCACCAGGCTCACCCAACCCCCAGCCCACCTCCCCTCCAAAACCCTCATTTTGTTTCTCAGAGCCTGTAGTCTCTCATGGTTTGTCTCCCCTTCCGATTTCCCCCAACTCACTTCTCCTCTCCTTTTCCCAATGTCCTTTGTGTTATTCCTTATGTTCAAGTAAGTGAAACCATATGATAATTTACTCTCTCTGCTTGACTTATTTCACTCAGCATAATCTCTTCCAGTCCTGTCCACGTTGATACAAAAGTTGGGTATTACAAAACAGATAATCACATCAAAAAATGGGCAGAAGACATGAACAGACACTTCTCCAAAGACATACAAATGGCTAACAGACACATGAAAAAATGTTCATCATCACAAGCCATCAGGGAGATTCAAATCAAAACCACATTGAGATAACACCTTACACAAGTTAAAATGGCCAAAATTAACAAGACAGGAAACAACAACTATTGGAGAGGATGTGGAGAAAGGGGAACCCTCTTACACTGTTGGTGGGAATGCAAGTTGGTGCAGCCACTTTGGAGAACAGTGTGGAGATTCCTCAAGAAATTAAAAATAGTGCTTCCCCATGACCCTGCAATTGCACTACTGGGTATTTACCCCAAAGATACAGATGTAGTGAATAGAAGGGCCATCTGTACACCAATGTTCCTAGCAGCAACAGCCATAGTCACCAAACTGTGGAAAGAATAAAGATGCCCTTCAACAGACGAACAGATAAAGAAGATATGGTCCATATATACAATGAAGTATTATGCTTCCATCAGAAAGGATGAATACCCAACTTTCTGGGTGGTTTAAAAGAGGTATATTGTCCCCTCCCTTTCTAAATAATTTCCTATTTCCCTGTAATGTTCTTTCTCCTTTATAAGTTCTATTAGGTTAATATTTGTCACTGATTTTTGCACTTCCTACTGAATCAAGCAGAATAACAAACACATAAAAGATGTTTAACACATGCATATGTGATAGATTAAAAGAATGTGGGATGTACTGAAATGGGAAAATGAAATGATATGTGGAATGAAGCATATAGTAAAAGAGAATGTGAGAGGTAAATTTTATATTTAGGAATGTGGTCCTAAATGTCTGCTATTTCTTACAGACAATAGTCCAATGCATGCGTTTTTATGATGCTCTGGGTGAAGAGCTATAAACCTCTCTTTTCTCTTTTTGTATTTAAATACATGTGTTTTTCCTTCACCTTTGGAAGTATGTAGGTCTGTGTAAGTGTGTCTGTAGGTAGGTAGGTATGTTTGTGTGGGAATGAAATACTTCAGGGAATGGTGACCATGAGGACAGGAAACTCAGCATCTCTATTATCTTTTGATCTACAAGAGAGGCAACATTATGACTTTAGCAATCTTATGGAGCCCAGCCAAGAGCATAAGGCAACAAGAAGCTGAAGTGTCATACACTGGCAGCAGACTAGTAACTGAGTAAGATACCACTTAATTTTACACAGTACCTTCAAAACATCCATTCAAAGGCTTAGCACAAGTTAAATCAGAGAAAGACAGGCACTGTATATATCACTTATATGTGGAATCTAAAAAAAATCAAACCTGTAAAAAACAAAAAGTAGTATGGTAGTTACCAGGGGATGGAGTGTAGAGGGATGAGACTGATAGTGTGTAAGGGTGTAAACTTGTAATGAGTGGTAAATAGCCCATAGAGATCTAGTGCACAGTATAATGAATATGGATAATAATACTGTACTATAATTATTTAACATGATAAATATTGTTCCAACAGCAATCATATTGCAATATACAAATATAGCAAAGTAACATATTCTGTATAATTTAAATTTATGTAATGTTATGTGTCAAATTTATTCAATTAAAAAAAGTCCTAGGGGAAGAAATACTTTGCGTTAGGGTTTTCATTCCACCCTGTATATAAGATAATGAGAATGCACCCCTTAGATATTGGTGTTTGAGGATCCAAAGATACAGAGATTATTATCCACCAGACATGCATTATTCCACCAGATACATTATTTGACTAGACATAATTTTGGTGGAATGTCTGTGAGTTAGCACAAAACATGTGAAGTGTAGCTCAGGTTTTCATCTAGAACGGATGCTGAATGGAAAAGCTGAGAGAGGAAAATTATTATCCACCTTTGATATATATAGGTGGCCATGTATATCTGGGTCTATTTGTGGACTCTCTAACTGTTTAAGTAGTTGGTTGGTTTCTCTGTCTTTGTGCCAATAGCATACTGTCTTAATTCCAATAGCTCTGTAATATGTTTTGAAATCTGGCACTCAATATAAGTCATCCAGTTTATCTTTAAGACTGCTTTATTCAATTCCCATATGAAGCTTTACAAATGACTTCTTAAAAAAAAGGAGGGAGAGGGACGCCTGGGTGGCTCAGTTGGTTAAGCGGCTGCCTTCGGCTCAGGTCATGATCCTGGCGTCCTGGGATCGAGTCCCACATCGGGCTCCTTGCTCGGCAGGGAGCCTGCTTCTCCCTCTGCCTCTGCCTGCCACTCTCTCTGCCTGTGCTCGCTCTCTCGCTCTCCCTCTCTCTCTGACAAATAAATAAATTTAAAAAAAAAGGAGGGAGAAACTGCTGGAAATTTGGCTGGGATAGCTCTGAATCTGGAGATTAACTCTCGGAGGAGGGTTAACATCCTTACAGTGTTAAATTTTAAAATCAATAATTATATTTACAATGTAATTATAATGTAAATGTAAATTATATTTACAATCAATAATTACATTTCTGTATTTTGTTTATGTTCCAATTTTGTATCTTTCAGTGTAGATTATGTAATCTTTGTTTAGACTTATTCCTGGATATTATTTTTTCTGATGCTATTATGAATGTGTTCTTTTTTATTTCTATTTGTTGTCATACATAACTAATTTGTGTATTGACTATATTTTGAGTGACAATGCTAAATTCATGTATTAATTATAGTTTCTTACTTTTGGGTTTTCTAAATACTTATTATACTTTACAAAATGACAGTTTTATTTCTTTCTTTGGAATCCTTCTGCTTGCTATTTGTTTTTTCCAGATTTACTATATTGGACTGAGTGGCCAGTGCTGTGTTGAAAAGAAGTGGCAATAGAAATTTTTGACTTTTATTTTGTCTTTATTATTTGGCCATTGATTACCAGGTCTGCAGTAGGTCTTTTGGAAATACGCTTTACCAGATCAAGGAAATTCCCTCCTATTTTAATCTGCTAAGATTTTAAAACGGATATTTACCTTCATCAAATGCTTTTTCTGCTTATTTTGAGAGGATCAAAAGGTTTCATTTGTTATTCTGTAAGTGCATCAAGTCACATTAGTTTTCAAATATTACACTTGTTTGTGATTGCTTACTATTTTCATGTATCATTGTGTTTGACTTGCTGATATTTGTTAAGAACTTTTAAAAAAAGATTTATTTATATGAGAGAGAGAGAGTGTATGTGTGTGGGGGGTGGGAGGAGCAGAGGGAGAGGGAGACAGAGAATACTCAAGCAGACTCCCCACTGAGTGAGAGCCCAATAAGGGCTCAATCCCAGGACCCTGAGATCATGACATGAGCTGAAATCAATAGTCAACTACTTAATTAACTGAGGCACCCACATGCCCTGTTAAGAACTTTTTTATCTGTGTTCATGAGAGAGATTGATTTATTTCATTTTCTTATTATGGTATTTATTCCCCCATTCTTTTATTTTTAATCTATTTGTGTTTGTATATTTGAAGTGGGGTTTTAAGAGATAGCATATAATTGGTCTTGCTTTTTTACTCAAACTGATAATTTTTGCCTTTTAATTAGGTTGTTTATTTGCATTTAATTTTATTATTTATATGGCTGGATTTAAATCTACCATCTTGCTATTTGTTTTCTATACAATTTACCTGTTCTTTGTTTCATGTTTTCCTCTTTTTATGCTTCATATTGGAATATTTCTTTTCACTGTTCCTTCTCCTCTTTTGGTTATTAGTTAAAACTTTGTGTTTTTTTTTTTTAATTTTAGTTGTTGCTTTAAGGTTTATGATATACATCATAAAGTTACATCACAGAGTACCTTAAAGTGATATACCATTCACATATAGCATAAAAATTTTATAATAGTTTTCTTATTTATTCACCTATGTAATTATCATTTATAGAACTGTTTCTTTGTTTGGATCCAGATTTCCTTTTTTTAAAAAAATTATTTATTTGTCAGAGATAGAGGGAGAGAGAGCGAGCAAGCACAGGCAGACAGAGAGGCAGGCAGAGGCAGAGGGAGAAGCAGACTCCCCACCGAGCAAGGAGCCCGATGTGGGACTCGTGTATCCAGATTTTCATCTGGTATCATTTTCTTTCTGCTGAAAAAAGAATTCCTGTAATATTTTTTTACAGTTCAGGGCTCCTGGTGATGAATGATTTCAGTTTTCATATGTCTGAAAAATGATTTTTTCCTTAATTTTTGAAAGGTATTTTAACTAAATATAGAATTCTGAGTTGACAACATTTTTTTTTGTATGTTAAAGATGTTGCTTCACTGTATCCTCCCTTAAATGGTTTCTGACAAAAAAATCTGCTATTATCCTTAACTTTTTCCTTTGTGTGTAATTTGTCTTTTTTCCTATGTCTGCTTTTAAGATTTCCTTTTTATCATTGATTTTGAGCAATTTGATCATGATGTGCCTTTGTATAGTTTTCTTCAGGTTTCTTGTGTTTGGGAGATCTTTCAGATCTTATCTTATTGCTTTCCTTCTACTTTTTTGATTAGTTCTTTTTTTTCAGATGTCATAGTTAATAATTTATTTTTATTCTTTCTTCTTTTCATTCATATATAACATTCTATTTTCTCGCATGTAATACATTAAAATATGCTAAATGTTATATATAATATACATATATATATATTTGACTATAGATTTCTTTTTATGTACTCTTACTATTTTGTAGGGTTGCTGATGTTTTATATTATCATCAGTTCAAAGTATTTTCCAATTTACATTTTGAGTTTTTCTGTTACATATAGTTATATTGATACATATTATTTAATTTGTGTGACATGTGGGATTTTCAGATATGTTATTATTATTGCTTTGCATTAATCGGATTAGTATAGCTACTGTCATTCTCCTGGTTAGTATTTTAATGTTTTATTTTTTCCATTCTTTTGTTTTCAATCATTCTGAAAATGTGTTTTTTTTTAAGTGACATGAATATATTCAATCTGATAGTCTTAGTCTTTTACTTGGAATACTTGGTCTACTTACATAAATGGAATTGCTGATTGCTTTATAGCTACCGTCTTATGATTTGTATATTATCTCACACATTTTAATTTCCTTCTTCTTTCTTTTCATACTTTGGATTAATGAAATTTTTATGCTTTTGGTGATTATATTTTTTGGTGATTATTTTGGTGATAATCCCGGAATAAAAACAGATATTCTTGACTTATTGCAGTCTATTTAAATACACTGTTTGTAGTGTTCAGGATTCCATCTAGTTGTTTTTCTTTAAGTGACATATTTTCCCTGTTTGAAGATATTTCTAAAACAATATAAGTCAATGATGAGATAAGTCATCATAAAGTACTAATCTTTTTTTTTTTTTTTTTTGGTTGTTGGTTTTTTTGTTTAATTTCTTTTCAGCGTAACAGTATTCATTGTTTTTGCACGACACCCAACTGCTCCATGCAATATGTGCACTCCTTAATACCCACCACCTGGCTCCCCTAACCTCCTACCCTCTGCCCCTTCAAAACCCCTCAGGTTCTTCTTTAGAGTCCATAGTCTCTCATGGTTCACCTCCCCTTCCAATAAAGTACTAATTTTAAAAACAATTTTTCTAGAATATAGCTAATATGTAAGATGGAGTCAATTGTCTTCCTAAAGGGTCTTTTGACTACATCTTCCAGATCCCTGTGATATTCCAGATATCCCTAGTGATATTCCTTTCCATTACAAGTAGTATATCTCAGTTTATATAATTCTCAGACACCTCAAAAGAAGCTATGAGCTGAGCACTGCTCTTACACTTACTCTGAGTATAAATATAGAAATCTCTTTTTAACATTAGAAATGTGTGTGTGTATCTGCAGGGAGGCAGGAACCCAGGGGAGAGGGTGCCCCAACCAACTCTTCATATTTCCAGCCACAGGAGAGTGGTGGCTGTTATAGGGACAATATCTACATAAAGTTGTCCAAGGTCACAATATTCTGGTTTCTCTTCAGGCCATGTAAATCTTTTCCATTCAACCAAATTCATAAGGAGAAGTCACACATTGCCTGACAGAAGTTGGATGGTCAAACCGTCATTTGGAGCAGACTTTCTCTGTAAGTATTTTTGGGAACAGTACACTGAAAAGCCAAGCATAAGTGATACTTTGAGTTTGGTCTTCAACTTAATTCACTATTTATTTAAAAGAATGTTATTGTGCCATCAGATGTTAGTATGTGAAGGCCCTGAAGATCACCCACGTCAGCAAAGTATGAGGATGTTAGGGTGTGGGTCAGCTCAGCTCTGTCTCTGATTATTAGAGCCATATTTTAAGTGTCTGGATTTGTGCTAACTACCACAAAGAAAAATTATGCATACCTTGTTCTTGACCTTAATGAGCTTTGGTCCTTCTAGGAAAGGTGGCTAAAAACTATAGATCCAAGCAGAGAGATAAAACCATGAAAAAGGAACCAATAGAATTCCCAGAGTGTCCCTGGAGGAAGACCATTCCATGCTCATGGATTGGAAGAATAAACATTGTTAACATGTCTATATTGCCTAGAGAAATCTGTACTTTTAATGCCATTCCGATAATTTTTTAAAACATTTTTCAAAGAGCTGGAGCAAACATCCTAATATTTGTATGCAATCAGAAGAGACCACGAATTGCTAAGGAAATGTTGAAAAAGAAAAACAAAACTGGGGACATCACATTGCCTGATTTCAAGCTTTACTACAAAGCTGTGGTCACCAAGACAGCATGGTACTGGCATAAACACAGACACATAGACCAGCGGAACAGAGAAGAGAGTACCCAGATATAGACCAGTGGAACAGAGTAGAGAGCCCAGATATGGACCCTCAGCTCTATGGTCAAATAATCTTCAACAAAGCAGAAAAAATTATACAGTGGAAAAAAGTCTCTTCAATAAATGGTGTTGGGAAAATTGGACAGCTATCTGTGGAAGATAACTTTCAAATTAGGAGACCAGAGATTAGCCAGAATTGTGTTCAATTAAAGATAATGGGAGAAGCAGCCAATGTGATATTGAAGCTGAGCAGAGCTGAGGTTAGGACTGGCTGAACTAAGGTGGCAGTCTTGGATTAGGGTTAGCCTAAATCAGTGGTTAGGTCCATTATGACAGGTGGGTGTAGCTTTGTCATTTTCAAAGCATGGTCCCTGGAAAAGCAGTATTGGAATTACCTGGGAACTTGTTAGAAAAATAAATTATTCATTGGAGAAGTGTCTGTTCATATCTTCTGCCCATTTTTTGATATGAATATCTGTTTTGTGTGTGTTGAGTTTGAGAAGTTCTTTATAGATCCTGGATATCAACCTTTTGTCTGTACTGTCATTTGCAAATATCTTTTCCCATTCCGTGTGTTGCCTCTTTTAAAAAAAAAATATTTTTTAAATTTTTATTTCTTTTCAGCATAACAGTATTCATTGTTTTTGCACCATACCCAGTGCTCCATGCAATACGTGCCCTCCCTAAAACCCAGCACCAGGCTCCCCTAACCTCCCACCACCTGCCCCTTCAAAACACCTCAGGTTGTTTTTCAGAGTCCATAGTCTCTCATGGTTCACCTCCCCATCCAATTTCCCTCCACTCCCTTCTCCTCTACATCTCCCCATATCCTCCGTGTTATTTGTTATGCTCCACAAATAAGTGAAACCATATGGTAATTGACTCTCTCTGCTTGACTTATTTCACTCAGCATAATCTCTTCCAGTCCCGTCTATGTTGCTACAAAAGTTGGGTATTCATCCTTTCTGATGGAGGCATAATACTCCATAGTGTATATGGACCACATCTTCCTTATCCATTTGTCCGTTGAACGGCATCTTGGTTCTTTCCACAGTTTGGCGACCGTGGGCATTGCTGCTATAAACATTGGGGTAGAGATGGCCCTTTTTTTCACCACATCTGTATCTTTGGGGTAAATACCCAGTAGTGCAATTGCAGGGTCATAGGGAAGCTCTATTTTTAATTTCTTGAGGAATCTCCACACTGTTCTCCAGAGTGGCTGCACCAACTTGCATTCCCACCAACAGTGTAAGAGGGTTCCCCTTTCTCCACATCCTCTCCAACACACGTTGTTTCCCGTCTTGCTAATTTTGGCCATTCTAACTGGTGTGAGGTGGTATCTCAATGTGGTTTAATTTGAATCTCCCTGATGGCTAGTGATGATGAACATTTTTTCATGTGTCTGATAGCCATTTGTATGTCTTCATTGGAGAAGAGTCTGTTCATGTCTTCTGCCCATTTTTTGACATGATGATTTGTGTTTGAGAAGTTCTTTATAGATCCTGGATATCAACCTTTTGTCTGTACTGTCATTTGCAAATATCTTCTCCAATTCCATGGGTTGCCTCTTTGTTTTTTTGACTGTTCCCTTTGCTGTTCAGAAGCTTTTGATCTTTTTTGTATTATTATTATTTTATTTTATTTTATTTTTTTAATTCTTTTCAGCGTAACAGAGTTCATAGTTTTACACCACACCCAGTGCTCCATGCAATGCGTGCCCTCCACAATACCCACCACCTGGCTCCCCCAACC
>PISX010036236.1:0-12139 GCA_004024625.1 Mellivora capensis | reverse complement strand
TATTTACCCTAAAGATACAAACGTAGTGATCCGAAGGGGCACGTGCACCCGAATGTTTATAGCAGCAATGTCCACAATAGCCAAACTATGGAAAGAACCTAGATGTCCATCAACAGATGAATGGATAAAGAAGATGTGGTATATATACACAATGGAATACTATGCAGCCATCAAAAGAAATGAAATCTTGCCATTTGCGACGACGTGGATGGAACTAGAGGGTATCATGCTTAGTGAAATCAGCCATTCGGGGCAAGACAACTATCATATGATCTCCCTGATATGAGGAAGTGGAGATGCAACATGGGGGTTTTGGGGGGTAGGAGAAGAAAAGAAACAAGATGGGATCAGGAGGGAGACAAACCATAAGTGACTCTTAATCTCACAAAACAAACAGAGGGTTGCTGGGGGGAGGGGGGTCAGGAGAGGGGGGTGGGGTAATGGACATTGGGGAGGGTATGTGCTATGGTGAGTGCTGTGAAGTGTGTAAACCTGGCGATTCACAGACATGTACCCCTGGGGATAAAAATACACTATATGTTTATTTAAAAATTTAAAATTAAAAAAAAAGATCCCAGCTTCACAGTGTGGGGGCCACTGACATCCTCACATCTCACAGGGAAAGAGGCCTCTGACCCTTCAGCTCTTTCCCGAGACCCACTCTATGTCTTTGGAAGACACGAATTACCAGACGCAGTGGTCTCACTGACCCAGAGGTTCTGGGTTGGAAATGCGGCAGGCAGGAAGATGACACTGTATGTGAGGGTGGCAGGCATCAAGGAGGCTGCACTTGTTCTGTGTTGTTCCAGGAGGCCTTCCTGGTGGAAAGTGACAGGAACGATGGTTGCAGTAAATTATCTTTAGGTGCCCTACCCACCCTCCATCTAAAAAAGGCAGATTTCAACTCATTACTACTCTATGTAAAGGACTTTCTAGAAAATACATGAGGCTTCTTGTGGAATAGACCTCCCAGGGAAGCAATGAGGTCACAGGTACTTGAGGGAAGGCTGAAAGTTCATCTGCCCAAGATGCCGCTAAACGTACTTGTCATGTGGGGGCAGAGTGGATGACTCTGCAGGTTCCTTTGAAATCTGAACAGTGACTCTTTGCTGGTGCAGAAGTCAAGGACAGCCATCTCTGAGGCAAGGAGGAAGGCATGGGACTGGGGCAATGCAGAGTCAGGATCCTGGTCACATACAGCTGCTCTCCCTGCACGGCTAAGCAACCCATTCAGGTGCGTCCACTTCGAGGATGCTGGACAGGTGGGTTGGGATCAGAAGGCAAGACAAGAGGAGCCATTTTCCTGCTGTGTTAAGTCACAGACTGATACCCAGAGATTCCCCTGCCCTGCTCCTCCATCTCCTCCACCTTGGGAAAGAGTCGACTACTTGCTGACCCCACAGCATGTGATGAGCTACAGTAAAAGGCTTTAGGTATTTTACACCAAATGTGGGACAAATTTCACTGAAAGAAGAGGTACTTTGATAACATGGCTGCCTTCTTCCTTGTGTTCTAGAAGGTGCTCATAAACCCCAGGGAAGGGCATAAAGCCAGGATGAAGAATTTATCGATAACTCCTCATGGGGCAGGCTCTGAGAGGGAGCCCCTTTACTCCAGTGACTACTTGGTCGATTTGGTCCTGTTTGTTTGTTTGTTTAACCAAAGGGTTTAGAGCAACACTGGCCCTCACTCAAATGTGAATGGATTTTTTTTCAAAAACAAAAAAAGCAGCAAGTGCTTCCCTTCAAGTGAAAATGACCCCCAAATGTGGGCACATATTCTCCAGATGACAGGAGCACCTGAATTTGGTTTTTCCATAATAAAATCTATCATTGTGACGATGAAAAGTCCTGGTTCAGTGCCCTCCTGAGATTGGGGTTGCAGGGTATACTCTTGGCTCCATATGAATTTCCAAGCTGGGACTCCCACCACAACATAAATAGGAAAGTAAACAACATGGTTGGCAAAGGCAGGACTTCATAATCACAGGAAGTTCAAACAGGAAGGGGCCCCAAACACACTTATCACAACACTCTTATCTCGACTGAGAGTAGAGAGTAAGGAAGGCTCTCAGCTAGCTGGTGCTCAGCAGGTATTCTATAAATGGGTGAGTTCATGAGTGAACTTGCTAAGAGTCACATACAAAACGGCACAGCTAGTAAAGAAAGTGCTTCAGACTCCCACCCCAGGAAACATTCCATATCAGTACAACAGAATCCATTTTAGTACAGATGGTGGGGGGAGGGGGTGTGTGGAGCACACTCATTACCTCGGCCATTCAACCTATAAAATAGCAAGATACCTGAATAGGAAAAACAACAAGGTGTGTTGGGGAAGAAGCTGGCGTATGGAATATCTAGGCCAAAAGTTAGCAGAGCAATAATATGAATTAAGTTTTCCTACTTCCTAGTCCAGACTCCACAAGGTGTGAAATCAAGATGATAAAAAAGGAGTTCCAATACACTGGTTAGAGGTTTTGTTTCCTGTCTGGTTTGGTCTTGAGTGTTATCAGTGAGCAAGAATTAGACTGGGAGCTTCTACTGGTGGACACACTGCATATTATTTGCCATTACTTCTGGGTAATGGTTTAGAAAACTGTGCATGAGGGACCATCCCCTCAGGTGGCTTCCATATGATTTACTTGTCATCACTGAGACTTGATTTTAAAGAATGACTTTAGCCAAAATATTTACAATATCTCTATGAAGAAAAGTACAAAACTCTAACAATAGAAATCAAAGAATAAATAAATGGAGATATAGTCCATGTTCATGGATAGGAAAACTCAACATTGTCAAGACGTCAGTCCTTCCCAACTTGAGATCTATAACTGAACACAATCCCAATCAAAATCCCAGCAAGTTATTCTGTGGATATTGACAAGCTGATTCTAAAGTTTATAAGGAGAACAAAAAGACCCAGAGGAGCCAACCCAATATTGGAGGAGAAGAAAAAGGTTGGAGGACAGACACTACTCAATTTCAAGAGTTACCATAAAGCTACAGAAATCAAGACAGTATGGTACCGGTAAACGGACAGACATATAGATCTGGACCCACCATAAGAATAGTCGACTGACCTTTTGCAAAGGTGGAAAGGCAATAGAACAGAGCAAAGACAGTCTTTTCAGCAAATGTTGCTGGAACAACAGGACATCTACATGCAAAAAAGTAAATCTAGACACAGACCTTCATCCTTCACAAAAATTAACTCAAAATGTATCCCAAGCCTGACTGTATAACACAAACATCAAACTCCTAATTGCAGCAACCACACTCCTCGGCATTTACCCAAAGGAGCTGAAAACGTAAGTCCACACAAACCCCTGAATGTGGATGTTTATATTCTAGCAGCTTTATTCATAACTGCCAAAACTCGGAGGCAACCAGGATATCCTTCAGCAGGTGAATGGATAAATTAAACTCTTGTACATCCAGGTGTGGAACATTATTCAGTGCAAAAAAGAAATGAGCTGTCAAGGGCGCCTGGGTGGCTCAGTGGGTTAAAGCCTCTGCCTTCGGCTCAGGTCATGATCTCAGGGTCCTGGGATCGAGCCCCGCATCGGGCTCTCTGCTCGGCAGGGAGCCTGCTTCCTCCTCTCTCTCCCTGCCTGCCTCTCTGCCTACTTGTGATCTCTCTCTCTGTCAAATAAATAAATAAATAAAATCTTTTAAAAAAAAAAAAAAAGAAATGAGCTGTCAAGCCATGACAAGACATGGAAGCACCTTAAATGCAAACTGCTAAATGAAAGAGACCAGTATGAAAATACACGCTCTGTGATTCCAACTCTAAGACATTCTAGAAAAGGCAAAACCATGGAGATCGGTGGTTGGAGGGTCAGAGGGGAGGGAGGAATGGGGGAGCATGAAGGACTTTCAGAGCAGTGAAGCTACTTCGTACGACCCTATCATGATAGACACATGTCCATGTACGTTTGTGCAAACCCACAGAACGTAAAACACCAAGAATGAACCCTAAATAAACCCTGAGTTGTGGCGATAATGATGTGCCAAGGCCGGCTCTTCAGCTGGAACAAGTGTAGCGCACCGGTGGGAAATGCTGTTTATGGCGGAGGCTTTGCATGTGCGAGGGCAGAAAGTATTTGGGAAATCTTGACACATTCCTCTTAATTTTGCTGTGAATTTAAAACCATTCAAAAAATTAGTTTATTTTAAAAAAAAAAGGGAAAAGAGTGACTTTAGGCGTGGTTAAAATTCAGTGACCACTGAGCCTGGGGGAAGCTACGGTCAAGGCTCTACGGTCTGGAAAGATTCACGCATGAGGCTGTCAGGCATGGTCGTCTGGAAAATGAGCAGCGGGGGCTGGAACCACATTTCCTCTTTTCTGCTGTAAAACAGAAAAACTTCATTGTAAAAACAAGTACGTGACGCACAGAACAGACAGAGCGTGTGACCCGCCGTCTATGCTGACAATAAGGCTTCTGGGCGAGAGAAAGCCCTGAGCAGTTAGGGTTTTGGGGAGTCAAAAGTTATGTGAGCGTTGTCAGCCCGGGGAGGGCCGGCACCCGAGGGTCCCCACCGATCTCAGGCCGAGGACCGACTCGAGTGTGTAACAGTCGCACACAGACTATCACGCCCCCACAGAAATGTAACGGAAACGCACTGGGTGACGCGGCAAAGTGCTAACAACACGCGCAGCGAGACAAGCTCCAGGCCCGTTAACTGGACGCTGGGGCGGCGACGAGAAGGACACTGGGTCCTCCAGCAAGGACGCAGGCGCAGAGGCGCTGACACAGAGGGGCCCCCAGACTCCCCGAAGCTCAGTGGGAAAGCGCCAGCATCTTTGCACCCCCGGTCCATCTGTGAGAACAGGATGCCCAGGAGCGTGGACCACTGGTTGTGGCTGAGAGATCTGAAGGACACACGGGCGGCGAGGCCACTCACGTCCGAGCGTGGCCGTCACCGAAGGACCGGCTCTGGCCTTTCCCTTTGCGCTTGCTGGACTATTCAGATCTTTCTAAAACATGCATTTCATAGTTGGATAATGCAAAAGTTAACTTAGAAATTTAAATATATCAAAGCAGCAGCGTCCCCACTAGCCGACAGCTAGAAGCACCCAAGCATCCGTCCCCAGGCAAAGTGTGGTGTCATCCGTACGAAAGTGTTTCACTCAGCCCTGAAAACGGAGGCGAGTCTCACGGCCGCTACGGCACAGAGGAACCCGGCGACATCACGCCGAGCGAGAAAAGGCTGTCACAAAGAACACGTGCTGTGCGGTTCCACTCCTGAGAGGTCCCTGGAGCCATCCATCCCACAGGAACAGAAGGGAGAGGCCGCAGGCCGGGGCGGGGGAGGGACACAGGGACTCAGTGTGCCATGGGGACAGAGTCGCGGTCTGGGGTGAGGAAAACGTCCTGGGGTCAGATGGCGGTGACGGTCGCACAACAACGTCAATTAACGCCGCTGAACTGTGCACTTAAAGCACTGAAGGAGGCCAGTTTGGGGTCATGAGTATCTTACCCCAACCTCTAAAAATTTAAATGTAAAAAGCGGACATGGAACTCTGTTACGTAGAACACCAGAGCTCCTAGGACTTGCCGGAGGCCGAGTCTCTGGAGAGAGGAAGCACGAGGCCTGGCGAGCGCACGGAGGGACAAGAAGCGCTACAGCACGAGAGGCCTGGTCATCCTGCCAAGAGGACGCGCACGTGCGTCGCCTCAGGACGGAAGCCCCACCGGACTTGGGTCTTCTTTCTCCACACCCAACGTCCAAGCTTTGCACAGTGACCATTGCTTTTCCTGGAACAGGTAAAAGGCAAACAATCGTCCACAGACCGATTCCCACAGCACACGGACCAAGCCAGAAAGTACGGAGCGACAGTCGCCGGAAGAGGTCCCACGTGGGCAGCAAGCGGCCACTGTCCCTGAGCCGGAGAGGCCCGGCGGCGAAGCTTGAACTCGCCGCCAACGGGCTGCCGAGCGCCGGCCTCCCCGCGAGCCGCCCTCACACGGCCGCGGAGCGCGCTGAACGGAGACGCCGACGATCAGCAAGAAAGAAAGAAGAGGGGCTCGTTGCGATGACCAGTTTTCGCCAAATGCACGCCTGCCGGACCCGTTAGGTCAACTTCCGCACCAGTCTCGGGGGCTGCGTGCTGCTGGGTCTCCTGCGGTTGTGCGTGAAACCTCAACGCGGCGTCACACGTCGCACTTGCCCGTGCTGCACAAGGGCGGCCCCTGCGCTGAGTCACACGGGAGGCCCCGGCGCTCTGCAGGACCCCAGGGTCCCCCTTCCCGGCAGCCGCGCGCCGGACCCACGAGATCCCTGCAGTCCAGGCCGCACCACCCTGAGACCTCCGGGCCTCCCTTGGACTTGCGTCCTGTGGCCTCCACGATGAACCTGGTTTATGCGGATGAGAGCCCAGAGACTCCGTGCTCACGGCGCGCTGCACCTGCCTCACGGGCCGCGGGGGGTGAGGCCAAGGCCACGGGCAGCTCTCGGGCAGGGCTGGAAATGGCCCACCTGGTGTAAAAGTTATTTTCAGGAAGCCTCGGCCTGCAAATTTAGAGGAAAGTTGGTCTTCTCTCGTTCTTTTTCATTAAAATGTAAGAAGAGAAATCTTTACCCCTCCTACCCTGCCTGGAACCCCTGCACCCCAGTGACCTTGGCTGCTCTGTGCCCTCGAGACCAGGCGCGCACTTCTGCGCACAATGAAGAGAGAAAGCGACACTTTGCAGCTGAAAAACTGTCAAGTCTTCAGAGTCCAGGAGCCACCAGCCAGAGGAACGAAGAAAGTTCCCGTCTACTCGTCATACATGTGCCTTCCAGGAGCCCCCACGCTGTCTTCAGCCCAGACGCTATGGTCACCCAAAAACTGTCTCCGTGACCCGACTGTGGGGTGACCCGACTCTGTCTCAGTGACGGAAACCTTCTTCCTGAGCATGAGCCACACGGTCCAGCCTTGGTCTAGGCCCTATAGCTTCAGGTTTACAGAAAGTACTAAGCTAAGGAACAAATTACGTGTTATCTTCGGGACATCATCAGCAAAATCCAGAATGTGAAAACCGTTACAAGTGAATTCGTTTTCTAAAATGTTGTGAGAAAAGGAAGAAGAAGGGGAAAGCGCTTATGCGAGTTTACGCAGATAGAGCCGCCCCTTCAAGGGCTCTTCTTTGGACCCTGCTTAAAAGAAAAGAAATGGTGAGGAAAGTCGGTGACCGCTAGGCGAGGCGAACACTGAGCAGACAGTGGTATCGAGGCATTACATTGAGTCTCACACGGGTGAGACGGCTGAGGACCGGGTACGCAGGTGTCGCCGTCCTGCAGCGGTACGGCTCCGAGACCAGACGGACGGCACCCTCGGGGACGAGGAGCAGGTGCAGGAAGCAGCGGGAGACCCGGAGCCGCCTTTCGCTGAAGGCCCATGCCGCAGCACACGAAGGTCCCCTCCGGCACTCGGTCCGTTCTGTGGCTGACATCTCACACGCTTCTTTTTAAGCGAACGTGCATCTGGGAAGACGCCATGTGTGAGAAGATCCCGACACGGCAAGTTAGGAGAAAACGCCAGACAGAGTGCACGGCTGATAAGGGTCTCTGGACAGGGAAGAGCTTCTCCAAAGAGGACGTCCCCAGGGATCTGCACCTCGGGGTGTCGGGACGAAGGGCCGGTCCCAAGGGAGGGGGAGGCAGGAAGCCCTTCCGAGCGGGAGCGGACCCCCGAGTGCGTCACGTTCTGCGAACACACCTGGCTCTCTGATGGCTGTAAAGTCCCTCCGGAGGGGGCTTCCTCTGTCCAGTGACTGGGGCGGAAGCTGTTGATAGATGTCGACAGATGGTATTTTTTAAGTTGTGGGAGAGAACAGTGGCAGGGAAAGCGTGTTACAGAGAGGGGACACCAGCCATCGCGTGACCGGAGCACACGCTCGTGGGTGCTCAGCGCCATGGAGAGGGGCCGGCGGAGGGAGCAGAGGCCCCTGCTCCGGGGCTGGATGGTGGGCGCGGCCGTCCGCGGTGCGCTTACTGCCCAGGTGTGGGGGACACGGAGCCACGGGGGACGGGAAGTGGAAGGACGATGTGAAAGCCCCATCAGCAGACAAAGGCCTCTGATGGAGTCTGTAATTACGGGCTAGCAAGAGGGCTTTCTGAGAGCCGTGCGGCCTGAAGCAGGGGAGAGACGGCCCCCAGAGGAGGGCGCGGCGCTCCTGCCGGGGTAGCCCATGGGGAGGGCGACCGCACAATAGTGTGTTTACAGGCAAACAATCCTAGGCAAGTGCACAGCCTGCTCTCTCACAGCTCTCCCTCCGAGCCAGGAAGGAGAAGAAAGCACCGGGCCTCCCGCTAATTATAACTTCTCTTCCTTCCATTTAGGAGGTGCGGTAATGGCTTTGTGGGCCGAGAGAGAGAGAGAGAGAGAGAGAGAGAACAGAGACCTACTTAGCTGAAAAGCAGCAGCACGGAGAAAAGAAGACTGTCAGAGCAAATCCAATTAAGGCGTCACTCACAGGAAGACGGTGATGGTAATGTGATTCTTGGTCCGTTTTTGTAGAAACCCGCTATCCACTCAATTTTATTATTTGTATATCTTCAAAGAAGAAGTCACATTTTATCAGAGTCTCCCTTGATATTTGCTGTCTTAGAAGACAGACTCCCCAGAGCCCCAGGCACCCAGCAGAGGAGGGGCCGTCCGTACCCCGTCTCCCTGGGGCGGCCACAGCAGGGCCGCGACCCACAGGAGACCCCGAAGGAGCAGCGTGAGCGCCGGTCACTTCGAGGCACATAGGCACCCTCACGGCACTGTGTGGCGTTAGTGTCGCTGGGATTTTGGGGAGAGGCCAACCGCCGTAACTCCGTGAGGCGGCCCCGGGTTTGGAGCTGAGGGGAGACATACACCGAAAGCAAAAACCTTCATGTTCCATTTTCCAAATGTCCCGTGGCCGGCACGGTTTGGGGGCCCGACCTGCTAACGCCCCCAGCCTGGTTCGGCACCTTCGTCAGTGACGAGACACGACAGACACGGCGGGTGGGGCCCACACACTCTCGGCTCTTGCCACCCCCAGAAGGGCCCTTTGCTGCGGGGCCTGACAACGACCTGCTTCTCTCCCACAGCGGCGGGGGGCCGGGAGGGTGCTGGAGGCCGTTCCTCACGCTGCGCCCGCTGTGGCCTTGACCCAGGGGCAGCGCTACTGGCCACCAACCACTCAGGACGGACGGAGTGCAAGGGGTTGGCCCGGGCAGGGGCCGGAAAGACAGAAGCAACAAGACCACGGGGGACTGTCGGGGGTGCTGACTCACCATCACCCAAGGCTGGGGGGTCCTCGGAGTCTCCTGGAGGCAGAGACCATTTCCGGAGGGCTGCTGGGGCCGAGAGGACCCTCGCTGTTTTCCAAGGTCCGCGCAGCCGGCTTCGAGGCCCTGGGTTGTCCTCCCTGTGGGGCGCGGGGGGCTTCCGAGCCACAGAGGTGACCAGCGCGGCGACCGGGCTCTGCCTTTCGGTGTCGCCATCCACCTTGGGGCTGAGCTTGTCAGGCTGCAGCCGGCCGCGGGTCCCCGAAGGGCGGCTCCCGGGGTGCTCGGCCCAGGGCCCAGGCGCGTAGGTCAGAGCGGCCGTCTGCGCGGTGAAGGTCAGCACGCCGTGGGCGCGGGGGTCCTCACCCTGCGGGGCCGGGAGCAAACACAGCAGGTGAGCGTCCTCGTCAGCCGCTCGGGGGGCTCCGGCTCCCGGCGCTCAAGGACGGCCGTGCCCGCCGTCTCCCACAGGCGCGCCCGCATTTCCTGGCACCCACAGACCACACTCGGTCCGCGGGCGCCCCGCGCTCGAGCTGCTGCTTTCCGGACGGGAGTCGCACAACAGGAACACCCGGCCCACGGTTCCCGCACGCCCAGAGCCCCGGCAACATCCCCGCGATCCTTCCTTCCAGCACGCCGGGCTCCCCGTCCCCCCCGAAAAAACCTCGCACACAGCCCCTCCCCCAGCCCTCGCCGCCACCGGTCCACTCCGGTCTCCGCGGAGTCGCCCGTCCGGGACGGGTCCCGTGGGGGGACTCGAGCACGTGGCCTCGTGCCCCCTGCCCAGAGCGCCCTGTGCTGGAGCGGCGCGGCCGCAGCACCCGCCGGGCTGCCTCCCTCCCGCCGCCGCAGCACCTCGCCCTGACGAGCGCCCGCATTGGGTTCGTCGGTCTGCGGACCTCGGGGGCCGTTACACCGCGAGGAACAGTTGCGGGCGAGTTTCTTGGGGCCGCATTTCCAGTTCCCTGGGGCGCCGTCCGGGACAGCGCCGGGGTGGGCACTTGCCGGGCGCTGCCCGACACGGCTGCACCGCTCACGGGAGAGGACCCCGTGTCTCTCCCTCCTCTTCGCCCGCTGTTTCCCTCCAGCCGGCGGCAGCCCGCTGAGGCCAGGACGTGCACTTCCCCGCCGGTCAACGTCTCTCGGGTTCCGTCACTCGCACCGGAGCTTATGGCTGCGGCGAAGGACGCTCTGCGGCCGCCACACTCTGGCCAGCAGAAGCACCTCCTGCCCCGTCTCGCGGTCATTTCACTGCAGCTCCTTCTCTACCGACCGCTGAAATCCCTTTCTCTCCTATTCCTTTAACAGCAACATTCTGCAACAGCAAAGCTGCCGGGGTCACTCTTCTAACCCTCCTAGGCCACACCAGGTCCCTGAGCCCCTCCTGCATGTCCTCCCCACTCTCTCGGTCCATGTTCCCAGGAGCGTGTGCTCTCATCAGACTGTTCTGCCTCTGGGCAAGTCAAGGCCCAGCTGTCCTCCGCCCGGAACAGTTACAAACAGGTTAGGAAGTTCAGTGTTCTACTTCCGACTGTGGGACCATCAAACTTTCACGGAAATTTCCAACATGGAGGTTCCCAGGAAACTTCAGCTGTCCTGGAGGCTCAGAGCTGCCTTCATGTACGGAGCGGGTGCGTGGACCATAAACTCTTTAAATCTTGCCCATCATGTTTTCTAAATGCATCTCGCTTGGGGCACAGGGTCAGTGTTGAGTCAGTGGGGAGTAGACCTCAGGTTCTAGGTAAGATGTGAGCGTCCCTGAGCAGCAGACGACCAGGTCAGACTCCCAAGCTTGGCTGTTTTCAAAAATACGAGGGTTCGGCCTTCCAGAATAGACTTTGGTGTTGCGAGTTAGAAGTGAGAAAACTGGGGTTAGTGTGGGTTCTTGTTATTGTTCTCACGTAAGAACGTGGGCAAATCTGTTGATGTTTTGAGACTCAATTTTCTGTCAAAGGAGAACATGGGACATTGTCTCTAAGATTGTCTTTATTTCTAAAACGCTGCCATTTTAGCTGTCATCCTAGTTGTGTCATGCTGTCCAAGTCCTGCTGAAATCAACAGCTTCTCCTTTAGAAAAAGGTAAGATCCATTAGACAAAGGGGCAGAAAAATACAATGCTACCAGGCAAAAGCCCCCAGCAGTTTCCCACAAACTGGGCGGAAGGGTCAAGGTTAAGCTCAGCCTGAACTCCGGCTCGGAAAGACCCTCCCGAACACCCGGCCAGGCCACAGCGCTGGGGTGGCGGCGAACGTCCCCGAGCCTCAGTCCTGTGCCCGGCAGCATCTCTCCTCTCTTGGCTACAAATTCAGCCGAACAGAGCTTCTACTCAAAGGGCTTTAGTCGCAGCTGAACTGGAGAGCTGCGGGACATCCCTGCTGAACACCACCTGTGCCGAAGATGGCAATCAACGGTCTCTTTGGGGTCTGTTTCTCCTGTGAACCAAATCAAGGTGAAGAGGGAAAAATAGCATTTCAGTAGGTAAACCGTAGAAATAATAGAAAACATCGGTTTTTACATGTCACACCAGGTCCTCTGTACATGACGGCCAGCACGACGGGGCCTCCGGGGAGCTCGCTGGGGCACAGGGAAGGGGCCAGCCAGCAACTCAGAGCCAGGCCGCTGGGAGATCAGCGACACGTGGATCTCACGGCAGCTTCCTGTTCATGGCGTCACGTCTCGGAGGACAGAGCTGGAGGACGAGGCTGGATTCTGGGGCGAGGCTGCCCGGGTCTGAATCCCAGCTCCGACCTCACAATCTCCGTGAGCATCGCTCTGACAAGGTGTGTAGCCTCTAAGCCGTCCACCGGGAACGGGGAGCAGCCTGGCACGGCGCTCCCGGCTGGGGCTCCTGCCACTCCCACTCACTTGGCCTTCTTGGACCTTCCCTGTCCCCGACA
>PISX010036235.1:0-12144 GCA_004024625.1 Mellivora capensis | reverse complement strand
TCTACTTTTAAGTGATCAGGAGGCTGCTATCCTTAAAGTTATAGACCCAAATTCAAATAATAATAACAATAATAGTAATAATGTTTTATGACTTTAATCTGTAGATACTCAAATGAAAACTTAGTATATCTAATCCTAATCATTCTAAACTTCATTGCGCTTTGCAAAGACGATACTGCTGATTATCGATTATTTTATGCCGGTTTTTCAGAGAAAGTGTTTCAAGATGATGCCCACTTCACTTTGATATTCCTGGTGCCCAGCACAGTGTCCAATACAGAAAAGACAATAAATCAGTAGTTATCAAACTTTGCTGTGGCTTAAAGAGGTCACCTTATTATTTGTTAAGAGTTACCAAATATATTCAGTGGGTTTTGTGAAACACCCATATTTCTATTTTTTAAGAAATATTTTATTTGTTTTAGAGAAAGAGAGCACATGTAGCAGCAACAGGAGCAGAAAGTAAAAGGGAGGAAAGAATCTCAAGCAAACTCCCTGATAAGCACAGAGCCTGAGGCAGGACTCAATCACACGATCCCGAGGTGTTGATCTGAGTAGAAACTAAGAGTCAGATTCTTAACCAGCTGGGCCATGCAGGTGCCCCTTAAAATGCATGATAAAGGGAATAAGTTTGATGATCAATTTCTATAGACCATAATTTAAGAAACTATATAGTAAATCAGCAGGTACTTGGTTATAATATTGTTTTAATAAATGGGCAGTTATGTTTAATCAATAATTCCTAAATTATTATATTTTATATATATATTATATATAATTCCTAAATTATATACATTTGAAGAAGATGTAAAAGGTCTGAATGAGACAAGAACTACCATGCAATCATTATTTAAAGGAAGCAAGAGAAAGCGCTGGCAAAATTGGGAAGGATGCCATTCAGCAGAAGCATATTGGTTGGCATGATACCATCACTATTTATCCCACTACAGTAATTGTCAGCATTTTCCTTCACAGTTTTTTTTTCCTCTTTTCCTGTTAGAAGAAAGCTCTCAGTATTAGTCACAACCCAAAAGCCAGTGGGTGCTGTCCTTGGGAGCAAGGTGCCTGGCAGCATCAGTGTCGGTCAAGAATGATGCCCCTGCAGTTCCTGAAAAAGGTCAAAAAGAGAAAAGTGACAGAGACTCAGGCTGAGAATGGGAGGATGTGTTCTGTCATGCTCCAGAGAGCCTTGTCCCTGAGGTGACAGGTAATGAGAGAGCATCACTCAGTGTTTCACCAAGCTCTCAAATTGGATTAGCTTCATCCATGAGAAAGACCCGAGCAGACAAAAGATATTGAAGCATTTCCTACTGAAGATGTAGTTTTCTTAAATGTGTCTTAATTTTTGCCTTGACCTCTCAGAAAAACAAAAACAATTCTGATGTAGTCTCCATTCTTTTAATGTAATCTTATTCTTTCCTCTCCTGTTTTGCTGGCAAGTGATAGTTTTTCAAGACCTGAGGTGGCCTCTCTGATCATTAAGTAGTAGAATCCTGGTAAGGCTCTTCTGATATTTTTAAGCAGCCTGAAAACTGTGAAACAACCCCAGTTTCTGTTAAATATTAGAATGGCCCCAAAAATGTTGGGAATCTGTGATATTTGCTTTGAGCCCTTCTCTTTCATGACCTTGGTAGAATCCTTTCTTCTCTGGCTAGCTGCTGACCCCATTTGAATCCAGAACCTCTACCATTCCCCCAAACATTCTATGTCCACTTCTCAGGTCAGATGATATGAATAACCATTTACTAACCATCATTTGTTAAGCCGGGCATCAGTCTTTTTTCTTTTTCTCTTTCTTTCTTCCTTTTTTATTTTCTTTCTTTCTTTCTTTTTTTTTAAAGAGGGAATTGGGGGAGGGGCAGAGCTACAGGGGGAGAGAGAACCTTAAGCAGTGGAGCCCTGTATGGAGCTTGATCTCACCACCCTGAGATTATGACCCGAGCCAAAAATCAAGAGTTGGATGCTTAACTGACTGCACTACCCATGTGCCCCTGAACATTAAATTTTCTCATAGCAGAAACAGCATGGTATTATAGAAGAAAGAATCTGTCCAGTAATCCTTTTCAGACTAAAAAAAAAAGGAAAACTAAGTTCAAGTTTGCTTAAGAAAAGGCAAACTTATTGAATCACATAACATAAAAGTTCAGGCATGGATTTGTAAGAAGGTCTTCTATTGGGACATATAATTCTGTCTGTAATGTGATTTGACTTCACCTGGATTGCCTCTGATTTTAAAACGGACATCTCTCATGGCAGCAAAATGGCTTCCAGCAGCTCTAGAGTCATTTCCTCTCAGCTACAAATCATTCAGTAAGATGAAAATATTTTAATTCCATCCTTATGAGGAAGTCTTGAGATTCATATTGTTCAGAAATAATCAATTAGTTGCCCACATCTGAATCAATTCCAGGGAATGTGTTACATTGATTGACTTTGATATGGCTCCTATGCTCCTATCAATAAGCTAGGGATAATTTCACAGATGGATTTTATAGACTGAAAGGTATCGTCATATATTCTTGAACAAAAAGTGTGGGTGTTGGCATCAGATGCAGAAAATGGATTTTGAAGAGATCACAGAAAGCACAGGCCCCTAACTCAGCCTAGAAGATTTCAGACCAGGGAAGGCAACTATGACTTTTGAAACATATTTCAAGGTCCAGAAAAGAAATAGTATCAGGCAGAAAAGAGCTATGATGAGAGGACAAACCTCCTTTAAATCTCAGTGGCTTGGCGGGGGTCGGGGGGGGGGAGAGAAAGAAAACCATTTCTTGCTTAGACAACATCTCTTATGGGTCTGGTAAATTCCTCAGAGCAGTAATATATCATGAGGTTTCTCAGATTATAGGTGACATTGATCTTATTGAAACTCCATTTCAATATATGCCTTCACAAGAGGGTTGGAGGGCTTAGAATTGTCAGTTTAAAGCCCTATTTAATCAGCACTAAATCAATTGATCATGTCTGTCCACAACATACTGAACAAAACTAAATAAATGCCACGCAGAGATATACAGTCCTCCAATGTCAGTTAAATGGCCAGACTCTGCCTACAGCCCATTGACCTGAACTGGTTACATGACCTCATCCAACCACAAGGGAATGTAGAGGTATAACATCTCCTCCTGTGCCCAGAAAGAATGGAAAACTAGACCCAAGTGATCATGTCAAGCCACCACAATGGTCTAGAGCCATCTGGGTGAGGGAACAACTATAACAGAGACCTGGAAATGTAAACAGTACAATGAGTTCTAGGAGCTACATAAACTCTGGCACTTTGGGAATGATAAACACAGGCAGAATGTAGGAGAAGAGGCCAGAGAGTTGTATATGTATAAACCAGGTCATGAAGCAATTTGCAGATCGGATAGTGCTTCCTTCTTTTTTGCTTTTTTAGGAGTTAGTTTATTTATCTATTTATTTAGATACAGAGAGAGCATGAGTAGGGGGAGAGGTAGAGGGAGGGAGGGAAAGAGAGAGAGAGAAAATCTCAAGCATGCTCCATGCTCAGTGAAGAGCCCGACATGGGGCTCCATTCCAAGACCCTGAGATCATGACCTGAGCTGAAATCAAGAGTGGGACACTCGACTAACTGAACCACGCAGGCACCCCAGAGAGTACTTTCCTCTTAAAGTCTTTCCTAATTTACTCTGAATTCTGAATTTGACCAGCATGTTAACTTTTAGCATTCCCCCCCCCCATTCTATGGGTCTGTTTAAACAATTGCCCAACAAAGTTAAAAGTCATTATTAGAAACTGAATGTATTCTCCCTCCCCATTCATAGGATGCATCCCTAACTTTCAATGTGATGTCATTAGGAGGTGAGGTCTCCAGGAAGCAATTAGGTCATAAGGGTGGAGTCCTCATTAATGGTCATGGTGCCCTTAAAGGAAGAGTATCAGAGTGTGTTTTCTGGCTCTCCCTGCTCTCAGCCATATGAGTATACAGCAAATCGACAAGTCATCAGCAAAGCAAGAAGCAGGTTCTCTCCAGAAAGGAATCTACCAGCACCTTGACCTTATACTCCCCAGCCTTCAAAACTGTGAGAAATACATGTTTATTGCAAGTCATCCAGTCTATGGTTGTTTTTTATAGCAGCCTGAGCTGACTTTTTCCTGAAGGTGTGGCCATGTCTAGCTCTTCCTTGATATTTCTAGTATGCACACTAGTAGGAAAAAACATAACAGTGGTCCAAATGGGCCACCCTGATGTATAACCATTCAAATCAGAAGTTGTGGGAAAACCCAGGGAGCACATATTCATCACAACAACATGACTTCAGAGGTCTCGGCAGCCTGATTTTAGGGCCCATATCAGGCTCCAACAGGCTCTATTGTTTCATTGGCTGGGTAACTATATTTTCCAGTGCTGTCAGTCAGGCACCTGAACCAGGATCACAATTCATTTTAACATGTCAAAAAGGTGAAACATCAGAGATATAAGTGCTAATAATGAAAGGACATATTTGATTATACTTTGAACTTGCTTAAAATTTTGTGGAGGTATTGGAATTTACCCACTGAGAATGACCTTTGTAAAGGTCCAATCATCCACGAAAGAAGATTGAGAATATTTAGCTGTCTAGAAGTAAGCAGGGGGTTAACAGGAAAAAGAAATGTAGGAAAGAAGGAGAGGTAGTTGATATAAAAATATTGCTGAAAGTGAAAAGATCTTTAGAAACCTTTTTTGGTTGATGTCTAAATTAGGACAATGGCTATGAAATATGTACAAATCATTACTTCTTTGGATCTGAATTTTTACATTTACACAAGGGAGATGTAGGATTTCTAACATAAGGATTTATAAAGGCATGAATTTTCCTTACCAAGTTGAATATTGACTCAGATTAATATTGTTTGATTTGGTTCTGAGATTACCTAGTTAACATTAGTTAACATTTCTACCAATGGTTTGATTTAGAAGAGTCAGCAAACCTCTAAATAGCCCTTTCCTGCTGACAGGGTAGTGGTCAATATTTGTTTATCTTTAGAAGTGGTTTTTGTCTAATTTGAGTGCATCCTAATATTCACTAGACTTGGTTCCTTCATGGAGTCACAACAAAAATTCACATCCCATTCAATAATAATCATCACAAGACACTTCTTATCATTATTTGTCTCTAAGAGCATTAAAAAATATGTCAGCAAACCAGAATAGCAATACTTAAAAATTTTGTTTCTTGACCCCAGGTTGACCATCATCCATGGTGACTCCAGAGATTTTCCAACAACACACCTCTAGTGCAGCCTGCCTGACTTTTCTTTCTTTTATCCTCCCATGTGATGTTACAACTGCATTACCTCCCTGGTAAAATGGGCTATGGAGTCCCATCTGGTACCTGGATACTGGAGGATGGTTAACTCCTAGTTCTCCCTTGTTCCTCATGGACAGCAGTACATAGGATCTCTCGAGAAGAAACACGTTTCCCTCATTTACTATTCTCTTGAGAATTTCCTGGCAAGAATTTCTGATCACACACACAAAAAAAGAGATAAAATTTCTACCTCATGCATAGGTTCCTCTGCTGAATGGCAAATTCTCTTGCATTTTCCTTTGCACTACAAGTTTAGAGTAAATTCCTTTGAACAGTTTCTGGTAGGAAAGTTCAGCTTAGGCTGGCTTTTTCTATCAGATAACCCCCTCGCATAAACTCAGAAAAGGAAAAAAAGAAACATGCCCATGAACAAGTTTAATCCCTGCTTACAGCCAGTAACTAAGGTAAGTGAGGAGAGATGGTGTATGAGGCCAGTCTTCCCTTAATTATTGATTATGTCCACAGTTGAAATAGTCATGAGATTACCTTGCATATCCTAAATTCTGGGGTTGTTAAATATTGTTGTACAAAAAGTATTGTAAAACAGTTTTTCCTGTTTCCTGTTTCCAATCTGAATTAGAAAGAACATTTTTTTCTTTTCCCAGGTACGTATAAATTCAACACACAAATGGTAGACAAATTCCACTCAGCCAAATACATCTCCTAGAAAGTGAGTCCTACATGGAAATGGAAGCCATTGTGTTATTATGTCTTTGAGTCCATGAATGACTTTTTTCAGCTTCCATTCACATATCAGGCTATATGAACTTCAAAGAATATCTAATGCTGAATTATGCTAAGGAAACTTTTAACCATAATTTGAAATCTTTGTCCTTAATTTCTGCCATGTTACTTTCTGCAAATCCCTCTAGAAACTTTGTGAGGAAATGTTCCAAACCACTGTTGTGAAGGGATTAATACAAGTCAAAATATTTCTTCCTTCAGTCTTCAGAGCGGGCAAACTTTGAGGTAGCTTTTAGCTAAAGACAACTTTGTTGCCTCAAGCTGACACAACATTGTCCATATATTCTAATGGACTGTAAAATGCTTATTACTATATGTCCTATGACATGGGCAAATGTGATGCACGTATCCATAGGAACACTTAAATGTAAGTTACACTGTGATATGCAAATTTCCAGTGGATTAAGTCTTCCCTGGAAGAGGACAGCAGACTTGAACTAATTAAAGTAGATTTTTAATTGTCTCCTCATGCCTTCTAAAAAAGAATACAGATTTTGAAGGAATTGTGTAGGTAAAAAAGATAGCCACTTTACAACTTCTCATGATCATTTAAAAACAAATAATTTCTTAATGACATTAACTTAGTTACCTTTCATTTTCTACCCAAATCATCTCATCACAAAGCATACATTTTCACCAGTATTTCAATCCTGGCATAGCATGTGTCTCTACATAGTCTTTGAGAACTTACTCTAAGAATAATAAGGGCCCATATAAAATTGAACCTTTGGGGTGCCTGGATGGCTCAGAGGGTTAAGCCTCTGCCTTCGGCTCAGGTCATGATCTTAAGGTCCTGGGATTGAGCCCTGCAACAGGCTCTCTGATCAGCTGGGAACCTGCTTCCACCTTCTCTCTGCCTGCCTCTCTGAATATTTTTGAACTCTCTCTCTGTCAAATAAATAAATAAAATCTTTAAAAAAATAAAAAAATAAAATTGAAACCTTATACCATAATTAAAGCAATACAGGTAAAAATGCCTCAGCAAGTTATTTCACCTTAGACATTCAATTCTAAGCAGACCCTAAAATGTAAATTAAACCACTATGGGTCAACTTCCTACTCCCTTATTGACCCAGTCTCTTCTTCCCACAGGAGTAAGCAAATCCAAAGGAACTTAAAACTGGTTAGTGATTTCCAATATTAACTGGAACTTCAATATGATTAAAAGTTAACCAATTTTTAACATGCAGAAATACTATTTTTCAATATCTTCTTTCTTCTCTTTTAGGATATTTCAGAACTCCATGGTTTCTCACAAGAATTCTTGATAACTCTCACACATAATAAAAAACTGAAAATACAGGGGTGCCTGGGTGGCTCAGTAGGTTAAGCATCCAACCCCTGATTTTAGCCCTGATGGTGATCTCAGAAGTGTGGGATCTAGCCCTGGGTGGGGCTCCCTGCTCATCAGGGAATCTGCTTCAGGTTCTCTCTCCCTCTCCCTCATCCCCTTTCCCTGTTCATGCTCTCTCTCTCACTCTCTAAAATAAGTAAATAGATCTTTAAAAATATACACAAAAGCAAATTAAAATCCTCCCATATCCACTACCTATATGAATTTTCTTTTTTACTCCTTTCATTTTTCAATGCTTTTCAATTCTTCTATCATATGTGTACACTGGAATTTCTGCCACTACAACTGGCCATGCCACGTTGTTTCAAAAGGTGGAAGGATGTAGAAGGTCCATACTTCCTGATTTTCACTTAATTAAAAAAATAAAAGTCTTTGGTAGTAAAGACATTTGCTCAGTTTGTTTCTTTTGGAATGAAATTCCTCTATAGGATAGCTAGTCATTAAAAATACCTATGGGTACATATTAAGAAAAATAGGGATCATTATGAGGGAAGTAGAAAATAGAGTCTAAAAAAAAGACAATTATTGAGAATAAAAGAGTGAGTATAAAGGGTAGGTATGTAGTATTTGAAGCATACTTTGAAACTTCAGAAGATAATCGTGAATTAGTGGAAACTGATAAATCTGGTTAGAAAATTACTATTTAAGGAATACTTCATACCAAGCATCATACCAGATCATGTATTTTACCTCACTTATTCCTGTCACAAATCTGAAGAGTAGAGCAAGTTGGTGCAGCCACTTTGGAAAACAGTATGGTGATTCCTTAAGAAATTAAAAATAGAGCTATCCTATGACCCTGAAAATGCACTACTGGGTATTTACCCCAAAGATACAGATGTAGTGAAAAGAAGGGCCATATGTACCCCAATGTTCATAGCAGCAATGGCCATAGTTGCCAAACTGTGGAAAGAGGCAAGATGCCCTTCAACAGATAAATGGATAAAGAAGATATGGTCCATACATACAATGGAGTATTATGCCTCCATCAGAAAGGATGAATACCCAACTTTTGTATCAACTTGGACGGGACTGGAGAAGATTATGCTGAGTGAAATAAGTCAAGCAGAGAGAGTCAATTATCATGTGGTTTCACTTAATTGTGGAGCATATGAATAACACGGAGGACATTGGGAGATGGAGAGGAGGAGTGAGTTGGGGGAAATTGGAGGAGGAGACAAACCATGAAAGACTGTGGACTCTGAGAAACAAACTGAGGGTTTTGGTGGGGAGGGGAGTGGGGGGTTGGATGAGCCTGGTGGTGGGTATTAAGAAAGGCACATATTGCATGGAGCACTGGGTGTGGTGCATAAACAATGAGTCCTGGAACACTGAAAAAAAATAAAATTTAATTAAAAAAAATAAATTAAAAAAAAGAGTATATTCCACATTTAAATTTTGAATAATGATGGATTTTGGTATACAATATGGATTAAGAACCTTTTTATTTTCCAACAGGGTAAATTTCTCAATATTGTATATATTCTCTTTCCATACTTAGAAATGTCACCTTTATCACATTCTAGATTCTTACATATTTTGGGGTTGACCACAACCATAATTATTTTCAGATTTTTTTTTTTTTTTTTTACAGAGAGAAAGTGAAAGATCATAAGCAGGCAGGCAGAGAGAGGGGGAAGAAGACTCCCTGCTGAGCAGAGAACCCAATGCAGGGCTTGATCCCAGGACCCTGATATCATGACCTGAACCAAAGGCAGAGGCTTAACCCACCAAGCCACCCAGGTGCCCCCAACCATAATTCTTTTGAATTATGTATTTTTTATTCCTACAGCTATACAAAAGTCTATTCAATATTCTAAATGCATAATGTTTTAGTAACATAGGATGAAAATTCTCTTAAGATACTTGTTTCTCAAATTTTAAATAAATTGATATATTTAAAAGTGATAATTCTTCCAGCTAAGATTTAAAATAATTAACTTCTCCTCAGACTACCCCTAAGAAATCTGGAAATTTTGTTCTTTACATTTGTTAATTACTTTGGTGAAGATTGAGGGATTTTTTGTTTCTGGTTTTGGGTTTTTTTTTTTTAAGACTTTATTTATTTAGCGTAAGAGAGAGAGCATGTGTGAGGAGGTTGGAGAGGCAGAGGGAGAGAGAGAATCTCAGACTCCATAGTGAGCCCAACCTGGGGCTTGATCTCATATCCCTGAGGATCATGACCTGAGCCAAAATCAAGAGTTAGACACTAAACTAACTGAGCCACCCAAGTGCCCTGAAAACTGACATATTTTTACCATTATAGCTCTCTATTTACAAATATGGCATTCTTTTATATTTTTGAAGTATTAAGTAATATTTGCCTTTTAAATTTCAGCATTAAAAGGGCACCTGGGTGGCTCAGTGGGTTAAAGCCTCTGCCTTCGGCTCAGGTCATGATCCCAGGGTGCTGGGATCGAGCCCCGCATCGGGCTCTCTGCTCAGCGGGGAGCCTGTTTCCCTTCCTCTCTCTCTGCCTGCCTCTTTGCCTACTTGTGATCTCTTTCTCTGTCAAATAAATAAATAAAATCTTTTTTAAAATCTCCTTAAATTTAAGCTTTAAAGTTCTATTTATATAAGAATATTATGATTATGGAAACATAAAATAGCAATCAATAACGTAGAACAAGGAAAATGGAAACTAAGTGTAGCTTAAAACCTTTTCTGCTTCCTCATAATAATTCATGAAAAGAACTAAACATGCCTCAAGGGCAAACACATGTAATATTTGACAGTGTAGTATTCTAAACTTTTCTGTATGTTTAAAAAAAATAGGTACACAGTTGTAGAGCAGATATCAAAATATTTTATGACTTGCTTTTAAACTAGAAGTACATTTTTATAGGTAATGGGCATAATTGCAACTCTTCACCTATAGTTGTATATCATATGCCTAATATTCAGTTGTATATATCAATGGTTCTCAGCTCTGGCTGCATATCACAATCCTTTGGGAAGTTTTTATTTATTTATTTATTTGCAATTTTTTTATTTATTTGAGAGAGAGAGATCACACAAGCAGGGGAGAGGGGCACAGGGAGAGAGAGAAGCAGGCTCCCCATTGAGCAGGAAGCTCAACACAGGGCTCGATCCCTGAGATCATGACCTGAGCTGAAGGCAGATGCTTAATGGACTGAGCTACCCCTTTGGGAAGCTTAAAAAAAAAAAAAAAAAAAAAAAAAAGAAAAGTTAAGTAAAGAAAAGAAACAAGGCCCAGGCCCTACCAGGCCATCCCTAAGTTTCTAATGATATTAGTGGGTGGTGAGCCTTGAACACTAGTACTTTTAAAATATTTTAGGTCATTCTAATGTGTACCTAGGGCTAGTAACTGCTATTATATGTGAAATATGATTTCTTAAGCTGTTCTCTACTGATGACTACGTGGTTCCAATTGGGCTGATATTGCTGAAATAACAACCCCAACCACTCCCTGGATTTCCCCATGTAAGCTCATTTCTTGCGTATGTTCCATGTGTAGCACAAGAGGGAAGACTAGAGGTTGTGGCTGTCATTAAGGCTGCTCACAAATGTTTGGTGCTCCTTTTTCCAGAGAAATGGCAAAATTCTATGTCTCCTCCATCTTGAACTCAGCCATGGCCATATAAGTTGCTCACACCAAAGCAAAGTGAACAGAAAATATCTGAGCCAGTCCGCACTTCCCTGCACTCTCTTTCCCTTATTCCACGGTTGTAAGAAATGTAATGGGTAGTAGTTAGCTCTATCCGTCTAGGCAATGATGTAAGGATGATTAAAACATGGCTTAGGGTCCCTAGTCAGCCCATGAATACTTTATAGGAGTGAGAAATAACCCTTTATTGGGCTAATTATCACAGCAAAATCTGACCTATTCTGACTAAAGAGGGATTTCTGCTCACTGCAATCATTCAGAAACCCACATGGGCAAAGAGGTTCAACTCAACTTGACTGTCATCCAGTCAAACAGCAGCAAGTCGGGGAAGGAGTGAATTGAGCACTGCCTCTTTTTTTTTTTTTTTAAGCTTAAACCTAGAATTAACAGATGCCATCCAATCTTATGTTTTACTAGCCAAAGAACCACCTAATCCCAAAAGGTTTTAAATCCAGGATGTACTTGGAACATAGAGAGCCAGATACATTTTCTTAGCAACACTTAGAAGTGGGAACCACAACACCAATATACCTCCTAGATGCAAAGGAAGGATCTACAAATGTATAGATGCATGTTTAAGTTTTGACCTGAAAATAACTAGGATTTTTATTTGAAGATAGCAATTATTCCAGCACCTGGTAGCAAGTTGGTAGGAAAAAATATGAGGCATCAGCAATTGTTCTTTTTCTTTCAAAAAAATGGCAAATAATTGTCAATAATGAGCTGCCTAGAAATTAAAGGTATTGCATAGGTTTGAGTTATGAACAGCTAAAGAAAGTAAAGATGAATGGATTATAGGACCTAGAAAACTTAGGCTCAGATCCCAATTCCTTGTAGTTACAAGTTAATGACATTAGACCAAAGAGTTCACTCATTTGAGCTCAGTTTCTCCACGGGTGATACTTATCATGATATATAGGGTAGCTCTTATAATTATGTGTGATAATATATATAATACACCCAGTTCATTGTCTGCTCCATAGGACTAAAAAAATATTTTTCTTTCTCCATCCCTCATGACCCTGATAGCCCTTTATTACATAAACAGAATATCATCATCTCAGAACTACTTCACAATTCAGAAAAATACTTAGTGTTTTGTT
>PISX010036234.1:0-12152 GCA_004024625.1 Mellivora capensis | reverse complement strand
TTTTAAGCACCATTTACACCCTCCCCTTCACTTCCATATCCTTTTTGTTATGTAATTGTGTTTTGATATTATGAAAAACTTTCCTGTAATATGCCTTTGATTTAAAAATTGATCACTTAACAAACTGGTGGTTACCAGGTTGGTGGGGGATGGGTGAAATAAGTGATGGGGATTAAGGAGGGCACTTGTGATGAACACTAGGTGTTACATGTAAGTGTTGAATCACTACATTGTACACATAAAGCTAATATTATGCTATATTTTAACTAGAATTTAAAGTTAAAAAAATTAAAAAAAATTGATCTCTTAACCATCACTTTTACTTTTACACCTCTTTTATTAAAACACTGTGTGATAGTTTTGTTGCTCATTTATCTTTTCAGAATACCCTTGCCTTAGCATTTCATTCTTCCCTTTTATTCATTCAGTTGGAGTAGTCCTCAATTTTATTCTCAGAGATAGTACACATTTACATATATTTTTCTGGACTTTGCATATCAGTATTTTTCATGTATCTTTGAACAAAAATTAAGTGTATATAAATTCTATACTTATAATTCATCTCAGAAAGCTAGTTTTCAAGAATTTATGCTGCTGAGATCAAAACTGTATTGCTAGTCTGCCATTCATCTGTGTAATTTTTTTTGCCTAATAACTTACAGAATTATACTAACTTACAACAGTTAAAATATTTTTATATCTGCATATTAAAATTTCAACAGTGGGTAAATTTTGGAGGACAAAAGCCAAATTAATATGGGCATGCTAATGAGAATAAAGATAAAATTGGAGCTATAAGGATCTCAACTCATGGACATTTTCCTCCTGAAGACATTTGTGGAATTGTATAGGAAGGCTGAAAACTAAGTGGACATACTTCAGAAAGAAAAAATATTGAGCTTTTGGTAATCACACAATGTCAGAAAACAAAGCTTTTTCAGTGAACACACCAGGATTTTAGTTGAAAGTCTTATGGAGCTATGTCTTTTAAACAGTTTTAAACCAGGAATAATTTGAGCTTTACCAAAATGGCAAGCCAGTTCTACCTCTAGCTGGATTAAGGTAAGCAGTCTCTATCTCCTTAGCAGAGAAGAGGACAGATACTCTTTAGCAATATTTTTTTTAAATCATCTGAAACCTCTGCAACTTTTTCTTATATACAACATATATCTGTCATCAATCAAAAACTAGTTGGCTGTCAAGAGATAGGAGGACCAAACAAAGACAAATAAACAAGCATAAAATCAGACCACAGGATGGGGTGCCTGGGTGGTGTAGTCAGTTTAAACAGCTGACTCTTGGTCTCGGCTCAGGTCCAGATTTCATGGTCCTGAGATCAAGCTCAGCATCTGCTCTGTGCTTAGTGCAGAGTCTCCTTAAAATTATCTCTCTCTCCCTCTGGCCCTACCTCCACTCATGCTCTATCTCTAAAATAAATAAATTAAAAAAAAAACAGACTATAGGTAATTGATATATAGATATGAGCAGACAAAAATTTCTCTAAAGATTTTATTTATTTATTTGACAGAGAGAGTGAGCACAAGTAGTCAGAGTGGCAGAACAAGGAGAAGCAGACTCCTCTCTAAGCAGAGAGCCAGAAGCAGGGCTCAATCCCAGGACCCTGGGATTATGACCTGGGCTAAAAGCAGGCGCTTAACCAACTGAGCCACCCAGGCACCCCGAGCAGACAAAAATTTTAATGAACTTCATTAAAGCAAAATGGACAATATAGAGGAAAAGATGGAGAATTTCACGAGGAAGCCACATCTAAAAAAAATAACAGAAATTACCTATCTTAATCCATGTCAAAACAGATGCACAGAAAAGGGCATAAAAGATGATAGTATTCTGCATTGGTGGTATAGTGGTGAGCATAGCTGCCTTCCAAAGATGGTAGTATTCTATAACTTGATGGTTTACATGGATGTGTGGATTTTTCAAAGTTGATTTAACTGTATATTAAGATCTGTTCATTTCGCTGTATGTAAATTATACTGCAATAAAAATATTGGATTCAGAAACACCATATGGATATTATGTAATAAGAAAAAATATATGAAATGAGAAAATGACTGGATATGTGTAAGAGTGGATCTTACAACTAGGAGATAGATCAAATAGAAAATATCCAAACTGAAACAAAGAACACATTTAGAATTTTCAGAAAATGTATATAAGACATGAGCAATACAGTAAATGGTTTTAACAAATGCTACTCAGAGTTTCAGAGGGGGAAGACAGAACTAGGCAAAATAAATATTAGATAAAACAGTATTTGCCAGAAAGTTCCTGAAGTTGAGTAAAATATCCTTCAGATCCAAGAAGTAAACCCCAGGAATAAAGAATCATACATATAGAGTTTTCAACCATTGGAAGCCCAAAGATAAAGGAAAATTGTAAAACCATCAGAGAAAAATCATATGATGTATAGAGAACCACCTCTAGATATAATGATTAAGTTTTTTTTTTTTTTAAGGATTTTATTTATTTATTTGTCAGAGAGTGAGCAAGCAAGCACAGGCAGACAGAGTGGCAGGCAGAGGCAGAGGGGGAAGCAGGCTCCCCGCCGAGCAAGGAGCCTGATGTGAGACTCGATCCCAGGACACTGGGATCATGACCTGAGCCGAATGCAGCTGCTTAACCAACTGAGCCACCTAGGCGTCCCAATGATTAAGTTCTTTAAAAAAAATGCGAGCCATAAGACAAACAGGTAATATATTTTGAGTGCTAAAAGAAAACAAAATATTTCTACTCAGAATTCTGTAGCCAGCAAGAAGATTCTTCAAAAATGAGGATGTAAACTGATATAAGCCATTGTTGACAGACGTACACTATAAGACATACAAAAGGAAGTTCATCAGTCTGAAGAGAAATGATACTAGATTCAATCTCAGATGTACAGAAGGGAATTAAGAACAACAAACATGGGGGGGGGGTGCCTGGCTGATTCAGCCAGTAGGACAGGCAGTTGTTTATCTCCAGGTCATGAATTCGAGCCCCACATTGGGCAAAGAGATTACTTAAATAAATAAACTTAAAAAAATAATAACTAACATGGTAAATACATAGGTAACTATAAAAGGGTATCTTTGCTTTTATTTTTCCCTTTTAAGTTCTTCAATAAACAACTGACCATTTAAAGCAATCTTAGACATATATTATGAATCTCACAACAGTCTAAGCAAAAATACTTTACATTAACAAAAAGCTAGGTTAAAATAGTTTATTTTTATAGGTTCCTTCATTTTATATGTAGCCTAATACTAGCTCTAAGTAGAATGTGCTAGAATTCATATGGTAATCACTAGTGCAACCCACTAAAAGAATAATACAGATAGGTATTGCTGTAAAGACAATAGATGAAATATTAAAAAAACAGACAATGTTAATACAAACAGGTCAGGAAAGTAAGAGCAGAATAAAAAACATATATGGAAAAATAGAAAACAATAGCAGGATAGTAGTCTTATTCTGAGTCATAAATAATCACATTAATATAATAGACTGAATGTTTCTATTTTAAGATATATCAGGCTAATGATAAAAAGCCAATTTATCATAAAGATATAGATCTAAATATGTATGCAACTAAAAAAAAAAAAAAGACCTGCAAAAAGCATGAAGCAAAAACGAGAGAAACAAAAGAAGGAATAGAAGATCCACAATCATAGTTGAAGATTTTGGCAGTACTTTCTCAGTAATAGATGGAATATGCATAACTAAGGACATACAAAATTTGAACAACACTATCAACCAACTAGACCTAATTGATATTTTTTAGTACACTAAAACCAACATCTGCAAAATACTTCTCAAGTGCACATAGACTTTCATCAAAGCATAACAAATGGCAGGCCAACATCTCTCAATGTATTAAAAACATTGCTATCATACAGAGATCTCTGATCACAAAGGGTTAAGTGATCAATAATAGCGAGATATTAAGGAAATCCCAAAATGTTTAAAAATAAACAAAAGTCTTCTAAACAATCCATGGATAAAAGAATACCTTTGTGCAATTAGAAAATATATCAATTGGGAGGAGTCAGGATGGCAGAGAAGTAGGTTGAGATGACATCAGGTAGCAGGAGATCAGC
This sequence comes from Mellivora capensis, assembly GCA_004024625.1. Taxonomy (NCBI): domain Eukaryota; kingdom Metazoa; phylum Chordata; class Mammalia; order Carnivora; family Mustelidae; genus Mellivora; species Mellivora capensis. The sequence continues at coordinate 8,055 of PISX010036234.1, read as the reverse complement.
TAGATAGCTTAATAAACCATTCTGAACACCTAGAAATCCAACAGGAAATCAAAGATAAGAAGAGCAACAATTCTAGAAACAGAAAATTGACCACTTTCTGAAAGGTAGGAGCCACAGAGAAGTGAATCCAAAGCGACAGGAAAATAGACCGCAGGGGGAGGGGCCGGCTCCAGGTAAGCAGTGGAGCAGCGGAGCACTAAATCAAGACTTTTAAAAGTCTGCTCCACTGAGGGACATCGCTCCAGAGGCTAAACCGGGGTGAAGCCCACGTGGGGACAGTGTGGCCTCAGGTCCCGTGGGGTCACAGAAGGATTGGGGGTGTCTGAGTGTCGCAGAGCTCGCAGGTATTAGAGCGGGGAATCTGGCTACAGAGACAGAGCTGAGGAGTGAGCTCTCAGCTTGGGGTTACCTGGAACCGTAATCTGTGGCACAGGCCACTGCTCTATGAGTGGGGTCCCCACAGGATCTGGGGAGACCCTCCCAGAAGAGCTCAGGGATCTGTGGGGTTCAGAGACTCCAGGCGGAGCTGTTTGCCAGAGACAGAGACTCTTGGTCACAGGCTGGTGAGCTAAGAGCGCAGTCGGAGGCCAGGGAGATGGGAGTGACTGAGCACTTTTCTCCAAGCATGGCCGGAGGCTGGGGAGACGGAAGTAATTGAGCGCGTTTCTCCAAGGGAGCACTGAGGAGTGGGGCCCCAAGCTCTCACCTCCTCAGGGCCGGGGATTGAGAGACTGTCATTTCCATTCCCTTCCTCAGGAACTCTACAGAAAGCATTCAGGGAACAAAAGCTCCCAAAAGCGAACTGAGCAGATTACTTAGCCTGGCCCCTGGTAAGGGTGGTACAAATTGGCCTCAGGCACAGACACTTGAGAATCACTACAACAGGCCCCTCCCCCAGAAAATCAATAAGAAATCCAGCCAAGACCAAGTTCACTTAACAAGGAGAGCAGCAGAATTCCAGAGGAGGAGAAAGCAAAGCATGGAATTCATGGCTTTCTCCCCATGATTCTTTAGTCTTCCAAAGTTAATTTTTTAAATTTTATTATTTTTTTTCTTATTCTAAATTTTTTTAACTTTTACCCTTTCCTCTTTTAACTTTTTTAAACTAGTTTATCTTAACAATACCTTTCATAAAAAAAATATTTTTTTGAAACTTCATTATTATAGTCATATTTTATCCTTCATTGTATCTAACTTTATGTTTTGTATACACATAGGGTTTTTCCTCCTAAAAAATTTGGGGTACAAGTTCTTCTAATAGATCAAAATACACCCTAAATCTAGCACTGGGCTTGTTCTAGTCTCCAGCCCGAGCAAATTCTCTCCACTTTCTTTTTCTTAATTCTCCCAACCAACTTACCTTATGAACTCCTTTTTTAGAAACGTAAAAAAAAAATTGTTTTTTCATCTTTATAGTCATATTCCATCCCTTGTGCTTACCCTTATATACATTTCTCATTCTTTAAAATGTTGGGAGGTAGTTTCTTCTAAAAGACCTAAAATTAAATGGGTGACTCTGTTCTAGTCACCAGTCTTTTATATATATATATATATATATATATATATATATATATATATATATATTTTTTTTTATATAAAAATTTATATTTAATATATAAAATTATATTTTATATATAAATTATATATATATAATATCTTTTTTATACTTTTTCTTCATTTATTTTCTTTTTTTCTTTTTTATTTTTCTGAACTTCTTTTTAGCCCCTTTCTTCCCCCCATGATTTGGGGTCTATTCTGACTTGGTTAAAGCACATTTTCCTGGAGTCTTTGCCACCCTTTTAGTATTTTATTTGCTCCTTCATATATTTTATCTGGACAAAATGACAAGACGGAAAAACTCACCACAAAAAAAAGAACAAGAGGCAGTACCGAAGGCTAGGGGCTTAATCAATACGGACATGGGAAATATGTCAGATCTAGAGTTCAGAATGACAATTCTCAAGATTCTAGCCGGGCTCAAAAAAGACATGGAAGATATTAGAGAAACCCTGTCCGGAGAGATAAAAGCCCTTTCTGGATAAATAAAAGAACTAAAATCTAACCAAGTTGAAATTTAAAAAGCTATTAATGAGGTGCAATAAAAAATGGAGGCTCTTACTGCTAGGACAAATGAGGCAGAAGAAAGAATTAGTGATACAGAAGACAAAATGACAGAGAATAAAGAAGCTGAGCAAAAGAGAGACAAACAAATACTGGACCATGAGGGGAGAATTAGAGAGATAAGCGATACCATAAAATGAAACAACATTAGAATAATTGGGATTCCAGAAGAAGAAAGAGAGAGGGGAGCAGAAGGTATACTGGAGAGAATTACTGTAGAGAATTTCCCTAATATGGCAAAGAGAACAAGCATCAAAATCCAGGAGATGCAGAGAACCCCCCTCAAAATCAACAAGAATAAGTCCATACCCCGTCACCTAATAGTAAAATTTACAATTCTTAGCAACAAAGAGAAAATCCTGAAAGCAGCCTGGGACAAGAAGTCTGTAACATATTTTGGTAAAAATATTAGATTGGCAGTGGACTTATCCACAGAGAACTGGCAGGCCAGAAAGAACTGGCATGAGCTATTCAGAGCACTAAATGAGAAAAATATGCAGTCAAGAATACTATATTTGGCTAGGCTATCATTGAAATAGAAGGAGAGATAAAAATCTTCCAGGACAAACAAAAACGAAAAGAATTTGTAAACACCAAACCAGCTCTACAGAAAACATTAAAACGGGTCCTCTAAGCAAAGAGAGACCCTAAAAGTATAGATCAGAAAGGAACAGAGACAATATACAGTAATAGTCACCTTACAGGCAATACAATGGCACTAAATTCATATCTTTCAATATTTACCCTGAATGTAAATGGGCTATATGCCCCAATCAAAAGACACAGGGTATCAGAATGGATAAAAAAAAATCAATATGCTGTCTATAAGAAAATCATTGACAACAATTTACCATACTAATGGATATCAAAAGAAAGCCAGGGTGACAATTCTTATATCAGATAAATTAGATTTTAAGACAAAGACTATAATAAGAGATGAGGAAGGACACTATCTCATACTCAAAGTGTCTGTCCAACAAGAAGATCTAACAATTTTAAATATCTATGCCCCTAACATGGGAGCAACCAACTATATAAACCAATTAATAAATAAATCAAAGAAACATATTGACAATAATACAATAATAAAATCAAGGGGACTTTAACACACCCCCCCTCACTGAAATGGACAGATCATCCAAGCAAAAGATCAACAAGAAAATAAAGGCCTTAAATGACACACTGGACCAGATGAACATCATAGATATATTCAGAACATTCCATCACAAAGCAACAGAATACACATTCTCCTTTAGTGTACATGGAACATTCTCCAGAACAGATCACATCCCGGGTCACAAATCAGGCCTCAATTGGTATCAAAAGATTGGGATCATTCCCTGCATATTTTCAGACCACAATGCTCTGAACTCAATCACAAGAGGAAATTTGGAAAAAACCCAAATACATGGAGACTAAACAGCATCCTTCTAAAGAATGAATGAATGGGTCAACCAGGAAATTAAAGAAGAATTGAAAAAATTCATGGAAACAAAAGATAATGAAAACACAACAGTTCGAAATCTGTGGGACACAGAAAAGGCAGTCCTGAGAGGAAAATATAGAGCGATACAAGCCTTTCTCAAGAAACAAGAAAGGTCTCAAATATACAACCTAACCCTACACCTAAAGGAACTGGAGAAAGAACAGCAAAGAAAGCCTAAACACAGCAGGAGAAGAGAAATCATAAAGATCAGCGCAGAAATGAATGAAATTTAGAAGCCAAAAGAACAGTAGAACAAATCAACGAAACTAGGAGCTGGTTCTTTGAAAAAATTAATAAGATTGATAAACCCCTGGCCAGACTTATCAAAAAGTAAAGAGAAAGGACCCAAATAAATAAAATCATGAATGAAAGAGAAGAGATCACAACCAAAACCAAATAAATACAAACAATTATAAGAACATATTATGAGCAACTCTATGCCAACAAATTTGACAATCTGGAAGAAATGGATGCATTCCTAGAGACATATAAACTACCACAACTGAACCAGGAAGAAATAGAAAACCTGAACAGACCCATAACCAGTAAGGAGAATGAAACAGTCATCAAAAATCTCCGAACACACAAAAGCCCAGGGCCAGACAGCTTCCCAGAGGAATTCTACTAAACTTTTAAAGAAGAATTAATTCCTATTCTACTGAAACTGTTCCAAAAAATAGAAATGGAAGGAAAACTTCCAAATTCATGTTATGAGGTCAGCATTACCTGGATCCCAAAACCAGACAAGGATCCCATCAAAAAAGAGAATTACAGACCAATATCCTTGATGAACACAGATGTGAAAATTCTCACCAAAATATTAGCCAATAGCCAATTATTAGCCAATTAGCCAATTATTCACCACGACCAAGTGGGATTTACTCCAGTGCTGCAAGGCTAGTTCAACATCCACAAATTACTCAATCTTGTACAATACATTAATAAAAGAAAGAACAAGAACCATGCGATACTCTCAATAGATGCTAAAAAAGCACTTGACAAGGTACAGCATTCTTTCCTGATCAAAATTCTTCAAAGGGTAGGGATAGAGAGAATATACCTCAATATCATCAAAGCCATCTATGAAAAACCCACAGTGAATATCATTCTCAATGGAGAAAAACTGAGAGCTTTACCGCTAAGGTCAGGAAGACAGCAGGGATGTCCATGATCACCACTGCTATTCAACATAGTACTAGAAGTCCTAGCCTCAGCAATCAGACAACAAAAAGAAAATAAAGGCATCCAAATCAGCAAAGAAGAAGTCAAACTATCCCTCATTGCAGATGATATGATACTTTATGTGGAAAACCCAAAAGACTCCACTCCAAATCTTCTAGAACTTGTACAGGAATTCAGTAAAGATCAGGATATAATATCAATGCACAGAAATCAGTTGCATTTATTTACACCAACAACAAGACAGAAGAAAGAGAAATTAAGGAATCAATCCCATTTACAATTGTACCCAAAACCATAAGATACCTAGGAATAAACCTAACCAAAGAGGCAAAGAATCTGTACTCAGAAAACTATAAAGTTGTCATCAAAGAAATTGAGGAAGACACAAAGAAATGGAAAAACAATCCATGCTTATGGACTGGGAGAACAAATATTCTGAAAATGTCTATGCTACCTAAAGCAATCTACACATTTAATGCAATCCCTATCAAAGTCCCATCCATTTTTTTCAAAGAAATGGAATAACACTAAAATTTATATGGAACCAGAAAAGACCTCGAATAGCCAGAGGAATATTGAAAAAGAAAGCCAAAGTTGGTGGCATCACAATTCCAGACTTCAAGCTCTATTACAAAGCTGTCATTATCAAGACAGTATGGTACTGGCACAAAAACAGACACATAGATCAATGCAACAGACTAGAGAGCCCAGAAATAGACCCCCAACTCTATGGTCAACTAATCTTCAACAAAGCAGGAAAGAAGTTCCAGTGGAAAAAAGACAGCCTCTTCAACAAATGGTGTTGGGAAAATTGGACAGCCACATGCCGAAAAATGAAATTGGACCATTTCCTCACACCACACACGAAAATAGACTCCAAATGGATGAAGGACCTCAATGTGAGAAAGGAATCCATCAAAATCCTTGAGGAGAACATAGGCAGCAACCTCTTCCTAGGAACATCGCCAAAGGCAAGGGAAGCAAGGGCAAAAATGAACTATTGGGACTTCATCAAGATCAAAAGCTTTTGCACAGCTAAGGAAAACAGTTAACAAAACCAAAGACAACTGACAGAATGGGAGAAGATATTTGCAAACGACATATCAGATAAAGGGCTAGTATCCAAAATCTATAAAGAGCTTATCAAACTCAATACCCAAAGAACAAATAATCCAATCAAGAAATGGGCAGAGGACATGAACAGACATTTCTGCAAAGAAGACATCCAGATGGCCAACATACACATGAAAATGTGCTCCACATCACTCAGCATCAGGGAAATACAAATCAAAACCACAATGAGATACCACCTCACAACAGTCAGAATGGCTAAAATTAACAAGTCAGGAAATGACAGATGCTGTTGAAGATGCAGAGAAAGGGGAAACCTCCTACACTGTTGGTGGAATGCAAGCTGGTGCAACCACTCTAGAAAACAGCATGGAGGTTCCTCAAAAAATTGAAAATAGAGCTACCTTACGACCCAGCACTTGCACTACTGGGTATTTACCCTAAAGATACAAACATAGTGATCCAAAGGGTCATGTTCACCTCAATGTTTATAGCAGCAATGTCCACAATAGCCAAACTATGGAAAAAAACCAGATATCCATCAACAGATGTATGCATAAAGAAGGTGTTGTGTATATATATATATATATATACATATATATATATACACATATACATATACATACAATGGAATACTATGCAGCCATCAAAAGAAATGATATCTTGCCATTTGCGATGACGTGGATGGAACTAGAGGGTATAATGCTTAGCGAAATAAGTCAATCAAAGAAAGACAATTATCATATGATCTCTCTGATATGAGAAAGTTGAGAGGCAACGTGGGGTGTTGGTGGGTAGGAAAGGAATAAATGAAACAAGATGGGATTGGGAGACAAACCATAAGAGACTCTTAATCTCACAAAACAAACTGAGGGTGGTGGGGGGAGAGGGGGTAGGGAGAGGGTGGTAGGGCTATGGACATTGGGGAAGGTGTGTGATATAGTGAGTGCTGTGAAGTGTGTAAACATGGCGATTCACAGACCTGTACGCCTGGGCTAATAATACATTATATGTTTATTAAAAAATTTAAAAATTTTTAAAAAAAGGAAATGTATCAATTGATGGAAAAATAGACATCATATCAAAAGTTGTGTGTTTACAAAATAACTTAGAGAAAGACAAATATCATATGATTTCACTCATATGTGAAATTTAAGAAATGAAAGAAATGATCATAGGGGAAGAAGAGAGAGAGGCAAACCAAGAAACAGACTTTTAACTATGGAGAACAAACTGATGGTCACCAACCAAAAGGGACATAGGTAGGGGGATAGATGAAATAGGTGATGGGGATTAAGGACTGCACTTATGATGAGCACTGGGTGTTGTATCTAAGTGATGAATCATTATATTCTACACTTAAAACTACTATTATACTTTATGTTAACTAACTGGAACCTAAATAAAATCTTAAAAATAAAGTTGGGGGCTTTAGAAAAGAATTTAGATATAAATTTATAATTTAAAATGATTTTATTAGAAATACATAAAACTAGAGGTTAATAATGTAGAAAATAAAAATAGAGAAAATTACATAAAAATTTGTTCTTTGAAAATATTAATACAATTAATAAAATTAATATAATTTTTATCCTGTAGCAAGACTGATCAAAAATAGCAAAGATAATATCAAATGCTGGGAAGAATGTGGAACAATTTCAACTCTCTGCCTGTGGGAAGTTAAACATTGTAAAAATAATAATAAACATCTATAATTAAAATTATACATGCCTTATGACTTAGATATTTCACACTCAGCTGTAAAACATGACCCAGAATGTTCACAACAGGATCATCCATAATAGTTAAAAATGAAAAAATACCCAAACATTCATGTCTTCTAAGAGTAGAATGGATTAATAATGATATATTCATATAATAGATTATAAATTGATAAGAATATATAAACTACTATAAGCAGTGTCATGAAGGAATCTTGAAAGTACAATATTCTGGGTCAACAAAGAAATCAAAGGAGAAATCAACAATTACATGAAAACAAATGAAAATGAAACCACAATGGCCCAAAATCTTTGGGATGCAGCAAAAGTGGTTCTAAGAGGAAAGTTTATAGCAACATAGGCCTACCTCAAGAAGAAAAATCTCAAACAATGCAACCTTACACCAAAAGGAGCTGGAAAAAAGAACAAACAAAACCAAAACCCAGCAAAAGGAATAATAAAGATTGGAGGGGC
>PISX010036233.1:0-12163 GCA_004024625.1 Mellivora capensis | reverse complement strand
AAAAAGAAAAGAATAAAATGTGGAAATCGCAAAGGAAAATACCAAGAAACTAAGATTGCAGAAGTAACATAATACAAATGGAAAAAAAAAAAAAAAAAGAATAGATGGCAGAAAGGCTATAATAGCGGTTAATGCCTAGGAGCCAATACTAGAGAAAACAAAACAGAGACATAAACAAAAATACCTTCCTGAACCTGAAATTGAAAGGGCTTGTGAGTTCCAGGAAGCACTCATGAAACACACACACACACACACACACACACACACATAATCCCAGGCTTATTCTAGCAAAATGTATGAAGTTTTAGGATTTAAAAAAATGTTATAAACTGTCAGGCAAAAAAAAAAAAAAAAAAACCACAAAAACAAAAAAAAACAAAACATGTCCACCTAAAAAGAAAACAAAGCTCAGACATGCATTAGACTTTTCATCTGCATTACTGGAAGCCACAGCATCAACAGACTACATTCACAGAAGGTCCGCAACTCAGGAACTTTCTACCTGCAAGGCAGGAACTTTCTACCTGCCAAGGTATAATTCACCAATCAAAGGGGAAGAAAGAAAATCTAAGACTTGCAGTAAACTGAGAAAGTATATCATACACATGCCTAATCTGGAATATCTGAAAAAAAATCCTCTAAACAAACAACAAAGGAGCCCCAGCTGAGTTTTTAAAAAATATATAGAAGAGAAGATGAACTATAGAGGATACAGCCCCGGGCACTGACGTGTAGTGCAAAGGCTCTCAGGGCACATGTAATATGAGTGCTAAGTAGGGACATAGGAAACACAACAACAGGCACCTATAAAGGAGATTCGTTTTCTTCAACTATACCAGAAAAAAGAAAAAAGTTAAAAGAAGTAGGAGGTAGAAATAAGGAGAAGATAAAAGCATTTGGAAAGAGTTATGTTGCAGGTATGGAGGCAGAAGAAGATGGGGAAATAAACGTGATAGTCCTTTGTGGGAAGTAACAGGGCAGTAGAAAGGGAGCAATGGGATGGTTACAATGAAGAAAATGCCTTTTGGTTGGGACTGTATCTTGCTACCACAGAATCATAGTCATCTATATTTGAAATAGCAGGAAGGGCATCAGTAATTATTACTGGGATGAAAGTAGAACTTCCATGTCAAGAAGACAACTGTTTGGATTTCAGTTTTAATCCTTTTAGTATAAAATGTATATCAGATATTGAATCATGGGCTGATTATTAAACATATTTTTAAAAGGCACACTGACAGATGTCTGGCCAAAGGAGAGGTCTTTGTCCCCTGAACAGTGATAAGGTACAGACTGCCATGATGAGTTGCCCACCAAATGAATGTAAGAAGTACCTTAATTACTGCGGGTAAAGTAGCAGCATCTAAAAATCACTCAGGAGGGACGCCTCAGTGGCTCAGGGGGTTAAGCCTCTGCCTTCAGCTCAGGTCATGATCTCAGGGTCCTGGGATCGAGCCCTGCAACAGGCTCTCTGCTCAGCAGGGAGCCTACCTCCCCCTCTCTCTGCCTGCCTCTCTGCCTACTTGTGATCTCTCTCTCTGTCAAATAAATAAATAAAATCTTTTTTAAAAAATCACTCAGGAATTACCTAGAAAATAAAGAAGACGACAAACTAATGTTTACATATATGCATGAATTTCCCAGGTTTCCTCTACGGATCATTTAATAAAGAATCTGGAATGAACATAGGTATCACACGTGTCTCACTGCCATGGTTTAGGAACCACTGTGTAACTGTTTTCCCCTAGAAATCCCCAAGGCAAGGTTGCAGGATGCATGAAAAGAGCATAACCAAAATCATTTCATTTCCTTAGCTTTAAATGGACTCCTTTGAAAGCATCCCTCACACAGCTGTTTTTGGCACCCAACGCCTATCACCTCCCTCAGACAGAGGTTGAGACCATCGATGAAAACAGCACCAACATGGCATGTGTCATTAGAAAAGAGAATTTGTCTAAGGAAGGCCACTTAGTCATGTTTATTCAGATTATGGAAGAGCCTCTGGCATAAACTAGTAAAATGAGTTAAGATGCACACTATACAATTACTACTACTTAAAAAGAGTGATATTAAGATTTTTGCAATTTCTTCCAGAGAAAGAATGTGATATGTACTATCAGTATTAGTAAATCGACCACACCAAAGCTGGAAAAAGCATTAAGTTAAATAGTCGATCAAATACTTGTGGTTAGAAGTATCATTGAGGAAAATGTATAACCACATGGTTCTGATCTGTTTGGAAATACTTTGTGTTCAAAATAAAGTATCTGAAATTGGTGAACATTTTAGTTGTAACAGGCCGTGGCTGTCAGCAAGTTACCTAAAGACACTAGCAAAAATGAGAAGACTAAATAGCTTTGACATTCTTTTTTTTTTTCTGTTCTTTTTTTGAAACTTTTTTTTTTCATTTTATTTTCTTTTCAGTGTTCCAGCATTCATTTTTTCTGCACCACACCCCCATGCTCCATGCAATACATGACCTCCATAATACCCACCACTAGGCTCACCCATCCCTCACCCCTCCCCTCCAAAACCCTCAGTTAGTTTTGACATTGTTACAATTGTGACAACAAAAGAAAAAGTAGTGTGTATGGAAGAATGGGAGAATCATGGGCAGAGAAAAATCTCTTAGAACATACAGAGAAAGGTTTATATCAAAGCAGGTGCATGGAGATTGTGACTTAGAGAGTGTGTTGCCTTCAGTGCCTCCCTGTTTTCCCACCAGCTTGTAACAACTGGGTGAATAAGTCAAGAGCTTGTGAACTCACCACTGTCAAGGCCCACTTGTCACTGTACAAAGGAAATCATCAACATCACTCCTAGGATAGCTTTCCTGGGGTGCTAATAATTGTGGCAACTCAATGCCTAGAAAAATCTCTCTACATCTTGCCACTTGCCTCTCTCAATAAGGTAGAATAGAAAGACAACTTGAATTTCATCAGATTTTCCAGGAGTCTTAAAGATTTTCAAGCCCAATGTCCTTATCGGACAGATGAAGAAACACTGGCTCTAAGAAATTAGTTTATTTGTCTAAGGTCACAGTTAGTTTGTGGCAACATTTTTATCTGGTTCTCCTAAATCCCAAACCAGTGTACTTTGCACTCTTAGACATTTATCATCAAAAGATCTTTAAATCATAGAACTCAGTGGAATCATAGAGTTCTCTGTACTTCAACCACTTGTATAAAAATTTACTAACATGCAGTGACAATTATATTGGCTTTTTTTTCTTTAAGATGATAGACACAAATCAGTCTTGAATAATATGATTATGTATTTCAAACATGTATAAGGAAATGATTTTCATTTTCCTAATAAAGATTGTTATGTGGGTTAAAACTCCTTTAAAATTATTTTATGAGAGCAGAATACCTAGGTTCATAACTTTATTAAAATTCTTACAGTGTTTGCATTAAAGAATCATGAAATAAGGATAATATTCCTTCTTTTCCTTTATTTTAGAAAAGGTTATGAATATTCATCCGTTTTCTTTGTTCATTTGTTGTTGGTTTCTTTTTAGATTCCACATATAAGTGAATCACATAGCATTTTTTTCCATCTGAGTTATTTCACTTAGCATAATACCACCAAGTTCCATCCAGGTTGTTGCAAACAGCAAGATTTCTTCCTATATATGGCTAAGTAATAGATACATACATACACATATATATAGGCTATGCCCTTTTCCATGTATATATGCATATATCACATCTTTATCCATTCATCCATCAATTAACATTTAGGTTATTTTCATATGTTGGCTATTGTAAACAATGCTGCTACGCACACAGAAATGCATAGATCTGTTTGACTTAGTGTTTTCATATTCTTTAGATAAATACTCAGTAGTGGAATAGCAATTTTTAAATTATTTAATAATTACACTCATTTACATACCCACCAACAATGTACAAGGGTTCTTTTTTTTCCACATCCTCGCCAACACTTGTCTCTTTGAGAAGAGCCATTCTTTTTTTTTTTAATTAACATATATTATTTGTTTCAGGGATACAGGTCTGTGATTCATCAGTCTTATATAATACCCAGTGCTCTTTACACGTCCAGTGTTCATCACCCAGTTATCCCATTCACCCACTCCAGCAACCCTCAGTTTGCTTCCTATGAATAAGAGTCTCTTACGGTTTGTCTTCTAACAGGTGTGAAGTGGTATCTCATTAAGGTTTTGATTTGCATTTTCCTGCTAATCAGTGATGTTGAACATCTTTTCCTACTGAACTATTGAACTATGTCTTCTTTGGAAAAATGTCTACTCAGGTCTTCCAGCTATTTAATTGGATTGTTTTCTATTGTTGTTGTTGAGTTGTAGGAATATATTTTGGATATTAACCCCTTATCGAATATATCAAATATACTCCACAAATCTCCCATTCAGTAGGATTGACTTTTCATGTTGTTGATGGTTTCCTTCCCTATGCATAGGTTTTTCAGTTTGACATAGTCCCTTGTTCATTTTTGTTTCCATTGCCTTTGAAGACCCAGAATATTTAGCTCAGATTGATCTCAAGAAGCTTACTGCCTGTGTTTTCTTCTAGGAGTGTTATGATTTCAGGTCTTACATGCCAGTTTTTAAATTTGTTTTGAGTTAGTTTTGTAAATGGTAAAAGAAAGTGGTCTAGTTTTATTCTTTTACATGTAGCTGTCTGGTTTTCCCAACACTGTTTGTTGAAGAGACTATTTCTTTCCCAATGCATACTCCTGGCTCTTTTGTCATACGTCTGGGTTCATTTCTGGACACTATTCTGTTCCATTGATCTATGTGTCTGTTTATACCAATACCACACGGTTTTGATTACTAGATCTCTGTAGTATTTTTTGAAATTAGAAAGTGTGTTGCCTCTAATTTTGTTCTTACTCAGGATCACTTTGGCTATCCCGAGTCTTTTGTGGTTCCATACAATTATTAGAATTAATTCTTCCAGTTTTGTGAAAAATGGCTTTGGGATTTTAATAGGGATTGCAATGAATCTGTAGATTGCTTTGAACAGTATGAACATTTTAACAATGTTAACTCTTCTGACCCATGAGAATGGAATATCACTCAATTTATTTGTGTTCATCTTTATCACTGTCTATAGTTTTCAATGTACCCATCTTACACCTCATTCATTAAACTTACTCCTAGGTATTCTTATTGATGCAATTATAAATTGGATTGTTTTCTTAATTTCTCTGATAGTTCATTATTAGTGTACAGAAATACAAGAGAGTTCTGTAAATTGATTTAGTATCCTGCAACTATACTGAAAAAACTATACTGTGGCTTTTGCTGCATCCTATAGATTTTGACTTTTGTATTTCCAATTTCATGTCTTTCTTGTATCCAGAGGTCTTATTATTTAAATTCAATTAGCCACCATTATAGTAAAGCTTCAGATGTAGGGTTCAGTTGCATATAAAACCCAGTGCTCATCATTTCACATGCCCTCCTTAATGTCTGTCACTCGGGGTTTTTTTTGTTTTTGTTTTTTTAATTTATCTTTTGATTTCTTCATTGATTCACTGGTTGTTCAGTAGCATGTTGTTTAATCTCCACATATTTTTTATTTTTCCAGTTTTATTCCCATAATTGATTTCTTGTTTCATACCATTGTGATTAGAAAAGATGCTAGTCATGATTTCAATCTCTTTAAATTTACTGAGACTTGTGTTATGGCCTAATATATGATCTATCCTCAAGAATGTTCCATGTGCACTAGAGAAGAATGTGTATTTTCTGATGCTTTTGGATGAAATGGTCTGTATATATCCATTAAGTCCATTTGGTCTACTGTGTAATTTAAGACTAATGTTTCCTTATTGATTTTCCATCTAGATGATTTATCCATTAATGTAAGTGGGGTATTAAGTTCCCCTACTACTGTATTGCTCTCAATTTCTTCTTTTAGGTCTGTTAATATTTGCTTTATATATTTAGGTGCTTCTATGCTATGGACATTAATATATATAATTGCTGTATCCTCTTACTACAAACTTTTCTTATCATTATATAATATTCTTTGTCTTTTATTAGATCTTTGCTTTTTTAAAGTCTACTTTGTCTAATGTAAACATAGCTGTACCAGCTTTCTTTTTGCTTCCATTTGCATTGAGTTATTTTTCCATCCCTTTTCTTTCACTCTTAGTCTGTCCTCAGTTCTGAAGTGAGTCTCTTAAGAACATATGAATGAGTCGCATTTTTTAATCCACTCAGGCACTCTGTCTTTTGATGGGAGAATTTAGTCCATTTACAGCTAAAGTAATTATTGATGGATATGTACTTATCACCATTTTCTTGATTGTGTTCTGCCTGCTTTTAATAGTTCCTCTCTGTTCCTTTCTTCCTTCCTTGCTTTCTTCCCTTGTCGCTTGACGATTTCCTTTAGTGTTATGTTCACATTCTATAGATTTTGCTTTGTGGTTATCGAGATTCACATATAACATCATTTATACATGTAAGTCTATTTTAAGTTGATAATAACTTAAGTTTGAGCACATTCTAAAAACTCTACATTTTTATTCCCCCTAAACATGCTGTGCTTTTATGTCATATTTTACATCTTTTTATTTTGTGTATCCCTTAATTATGATGCTATTGTTAACCTACTTTTGTTTTAACCTTCATATTAGCTTTATAAATGAGTAATATATTACCTTTACTATGTATTTTCATTTACAGTGAAATTTTTACTTTCACATATTTTAACTACTTCATGCCATTTCTTTGCAGCTTAATGAAGTCACTTTAACATTTCTTGAAGCCTGGTTTAGTGGTGATTAACTCCTTTAGTTTTTGCATGTCTGGAAAACTTTCTATCTCTTCAATTCTGAATGATAATATTCCTGAGTATAGTATTATTTCTTGGAGGTTTTTTTCCCTTTCAGCACTTTGAATGTATCATACTACTCCCTTTTGTCCTGCACAGTTTCTGCTAAAAGTCACCTGATAGTCCTTGTATATAATAAGTTGTTTTTCTCCTTTTGCTTTTAATATTCTTAGTTTTACTTTTAACATTTTAAGTATATGTCTTGGTATGGATCTTTGGGTTCATCTTATTTAGAACTTTCTGTGGTTCCTGGATCTGGATGTCTGTTCTCTTCCCCAGGTTAGAAATGTTTCCAGTCATTACTTCTTCAAACAAGTTTTCTACACCTTTCTTTCTCTTCTTCTTCTTGTGGTACCCTGATAATACAAATGTTATTCTGCTTGATATTGTCCTACAAGTCCCTTAAGCTATCTTCACATTTTAAAACAATTTTTGGCTGCTCTGATGGGGTGATTTCCACTGCCCTGTCTTCCAGATTGCTAATCTATTCTTCAACTTCAAGTACCATTTGGTACTTTCTCATATTTTCTATCTCTGTTGAAGTTCTCCCTGTGTTCATCCTATCCTCTCCTAAGTTCAGTAAGCATCTTTATGACCATTACTTTGAACTCTTTATCAGGGAGATTACTTATCTCCATATCATCAGGTTCTTTTCTGAGCTCCTGTCTTATTCTTTCATTTGGAACATATTCCTATCTCCTCATTTTGCTTAAATCTCTGTTTGTTTCTATGTATTAGGCAAAACGGCTATTTCTCAGTCTTGAAAGAGTAGACTCGTGTAGAGATTAACCTTATCATTCAAACGTGCCCTAGCCTGGTTGTTTCTCAAACCTTTGTGATTGTCTAAATAGCCTGATTTGTTCTTGACAGTTCCCAGTTGTTGAGGGCATGCTAAGATGAATCAGTGTTCCAAAGGGAGGGATCTCAGACACTGCCTAGTTTTAGACTAACCGTAAGCCAGATCTGCAGGCAGCAGCTTCTAAGGTATGTAAATATGTAGAGTCCCGTGAGTCCACAATCATAAACCCTGCTGCGCTCAGACCAGGAGGTGTGACAGTATCTCCTGAGTAACGGTTGCAAAAATCATGGCTTTAGATGTAAGCTTCTTTCTTGGAAGTATCAATGAGCTAGTGGAAAGGCCAAAGGAGCATGCTAATGTGGTGTGTCCCTGCCCATGCTCCCCAGGGGCCCCTCTGATGTCTCTGGGATATGTGAGATACATGAAGTCTGTCCCTCAGGCTAAAGCTCCAGAACAAGAAAATAATGAAGAAACGAAGAACAGGCTGTGTTTTGAGTCACTATTTTTTTTTCTTTTTTATTCCACTCCACGAGACCACCAAAAGTTCTGTGAGTTTTCTTTTCCATTATTAGCAGCCCTCTGACTGGGCAGAGGCCCCATTCTCTACTTCCTACCCATGGCCAGAAGTGGGACATCTTCCCCAGAGAAAAAGCAGGTATCAGTCATCAGCTCAGCTTTTCATGGTGTTACAACCTCTGAAATTTTAGCCATTCTAGTTCTCACTACTTCAAAAATTCTCTGATGCATTCAAGCATAATTTTTTAAATGGTTATCCATATTTTCTGGTTGTCCTCAGCAACAGCATTATTCTACTACAAGTCACTCCGTCCTATCCAGAACCCTAATCATACTTTTGTTCATTGTAAAATAAATTCCACTTGTCCCTTCAAAAGGTGTCATGGAAGACAGACAGATGGGAAAGTATTATATTAGAAGCTGAGAAGAGCTTTGTGCAGTGCAAAAGAATTTAAAATGCTACTTAGAATACTGCAAAAACACTGTATTGCAGCCTGAGCATAACACTGCAATGGGTATGCATGTCACCAGCTTTTATATAAAAGACATAGAAGAACAAGCAATACACCCATTATTTCAAGCAGCAAATCTTGATGCATAGACCTGAAGGAAGAGGTGTCTTATACCAATTCTCTAACATAACAAGGAAATAACACAGTGATGTACCAAATCAATCATATTTTTAGAGTATGGAATTGCTTTTTTTTTCTTTAGATCTATATATTTCAAAGACAGCGATATTTTTACTAAAACGTGTAAAAATCACTTTGATATAATGGTCATTATATTTATGAAATTCTTTAAAAACATGTCAGTTTGAAGTGTCTATCCTTACATCTTGTTACTTAACTTCGCAATAATGGATCTCATCAGTCTTCAAACTAGTGTCTAAATGAAAGCCCCCAAATTATTGCAATTCTCTGAAAGTTTCATTACTCCATATTCATTCATGAAAGCAACCAATGGAGAGTAAGAATATAAAGTTATCTCTTTCTTTCTGGAATATATTCTTTCCAAACATGATACTTGGGAGACTTTCCAACTTTTCAAAAGACACAGTCTTTATGATGTAATTAAGGAGCTTCCAACTTTTTAAAAGATTTTATTTATTCATTTGATAGAGAGAGAGAGCACAAGCAAGGGGAGCAGTAGGCAGAACGAGAGGGAGAAGGAGGCTCCCCACTGAGCAGAGGGCCCAATGCATGGCTTGATCCCACGATCCTGGGATCATGACCTAAGCGGAAGGCAGATGCTTAACCAACTGATTCACTCAGGATCCCCAAGAATTTCCAATTTGCTAATACCTAAGACCTATGGTGATACTCTCTAAATCTAGAAAATGCCAATTTAATCCTAAAAACAAAGGAGTAAAGCTTTGTTTTTAGAATTTGGATTTTATGGGCTTGATTCAAATTACTGAGGCAGTCATAAGGGAACACCATACCATACATGTTGATTTTAGAAATATAATTAAGGCTCCTTGATCCTTATTGCTTCCTGAATTTATGCAAAATTCAAAGCACATGGTACTAATGGCCATTTATACTCGAGCAGGAAAAAGAGAAACTATTAAGAAAATTAGTAGTATGAACTATGATATAGAACCACATACTAATAATCAAAGGCCCTACACTCTAGGCCCCGTTCCATCAATTACTCATTTTATGACCTATGGCAAATCATTTAACTTCATGTCTCTATGACTTCTTATCTATAAAATGAGGTTAAAAACTCCTAACATACGTTATGGGGATCACAACTGTTGTGAGGACCAAATGAGAAGGTTTTTTTTAAGTATTATATTTGAAAAATGAGAGAGAACCATGCAAATGCAAGAATCCGTATTTGTATAACTCTAAGAGGTATTTTTATCCTATTTCAGAAAACAAACTATCTTCAGGCACTTGAAAGCCTCGTCAGCTTTCATTTGCATAAAATTATTATTCTAATTACAAATTATTTTCATGTATTCATTACAGTAGGTTCATCAGGGCATCTATTAAGCAATTCTTTATTAGCTTAATTCAAATTATGTATATGAAAGTAATAAAGCTGCATTTCTCTTTCAATAATAATTTCAAAGAGTCTCCATTAATTCAACTAACTGAAGTATTACTCTAAATTTTATGCTTTCTGATTGTGAGAGAGGAAAGCCTAAATTTGCAAAATACCTTCAGTGGAAACCCCAAGAGTCACTGACACTGTCTTTGGTGACAATATCTAAGTATTATGGGGGGGCTTTAGGTTGTATTCTGCTCTTCCCACTTCACCCTTGAGAAGCAGAACCTATATTTAAAAAAAGAAAGTTAAGGGGCGCCTGGGTGGCTCAGTGAGTTACGCATCTGCCTTCGGCTCAGGTCAGGATCTCAGGGTCCAGGGATGGAGCCCCATGTTGGGCTCCCTGCTCACAGGGAACCTGCTTCTCCCTCTCCTTCCTGTTCGAGCTCTCTCTCAAATAGATAAATAAGATCTTTCAAAAATAAATAAGAATAAATAAAAAAAGAAAGTTAAGATCAAAAGACGTTACCATATAAGATTAAGTAACACAAACAGACTAGAACTAACAACTCCCTCATGAGTCTCCAGCTCATTTTACAGTCTTGATCATCCCTTGTTGCCCACCTGAATCACGGGCATGAGCAGAATCAGGTAAAAAGGTATTTATCTCCTTGGATTTAAATGTGGAAAATAAAAGAAGCTCATCTTTATAGTCTGACATCTCTTATTTCTCTCCTCCACACTCACCTTTTCCCAAATATGACAGCTTTCCTCAAGCACTTTAGGTATTTTGACTATTCCGTGTCTTTGTTTTTCTCTCGGCCTGGACTACCAAGTGTCCACCAAAACCCTCCTTTGTCTTCAGGCTGTGAAGCCATGCCTTGCCATTATTCCAAGGACATTCTGCCTTGTAATGGTGAATTGTTCACTTACCCACTTCTCCAGCTAACAAATCAACTATGGAGGGCAAAGACAATGCCATATTCATCTTTCATGTGTCCATAGCACCCTGGTGCTTGGCACATGCTCAGAAGGCAAGGATGTAAAAGAAAAAACAGAAGAATGAATGAATGAATGAATGGCTACTGTAGAAAGTCAAGTGACAGACGTAGTATTTTAAAGTTATACAGACTGATACTTATAAGCCAGCACACACTTGGCAGGAGAGCAAATTCAAGTAAAAAAAAAAATCTACTTAACTTATAAATCTATCCTGATGTAGAAATAATATTATCCAATCTTATCTGGTGTGAAAATCCTGCATATTATCACATAAAAACTTGATTCAATTGTTTCACATAAAACTACTCTGGATATGAAACATTAAAAAAGATTTATGTTCCATCGATATTCTGTCATTTTTCATGTGCTCCCAGTCATTTTTTACTTTTAAAAGTCTTCCATATCTGGACACAGGGGAAAAAGGGACCAGCAATGAAACAATAGTAGAATAATTAAATTATTAAAGAGCCATATTATCTGGATATAACATAAAATTACTAAAAACCATACTTTTGGTAAAACCTTCTCAAGAAATGTATTAAATGAATTAAAATGGACTATTCTTACTTTTCTGAGTAAATTGTTTCATCTATATTTCTTCCTGTACATAGGTAAAAGGCCAGAGTGATGCATAATCTAATCTTAAAAGTGGTTATCTCTGATTGGTGAGATTGTAGATGAATTTTTTAAAATTTATTTCAAAATGTTTTTTGGAATTTCTAGATGTTCTAAAACAGAATCTTTTGTTATTATGATCAGGAAAAAATATCTAAACATTATTTCCATTTTGACAGAAGAAAACCAAGTTGTAGGCAGAAGGATAAAACGGGGCGTGACTACCTAAAGGAGAATCCAGCGTCCCCTTACCTTACTATGTGAACCTAGGCAAGCCACTCAATGCTTGCAACCTCAGCTTCTTTTTTTTTAAGATTTTTTTTTTTCTTTTCAGCGTAACAGAGTTCATAGTTTTACACCACACCCAGTGCTCCATGCAATGCGTGCCCTCCACAATACCCACCACCAG
>PISX010036232.1:0-12163 GCA_004024625.1 Mellivora capensis | reverse complement strand
GACTGGAAGAGATTATGCTGAGTGAAATAAGTCAAGCAGAGAGTCAATTATCATATGGTTTCACTTATTTGTGGAGCATAACAAATAACACGGAGGACATGGGGAGATGGAGAGGAGAAGGGAGTTGAGGGAAATTGGGGGGGAGATGAACCATGAGAGACTATGGACTCTGAAAAACAACCCGAGGGTTTTGAAGGGGTGGGGGGTGGGAGGTTGGGGGAGCCTGGTGGTGGGTATTGTGGAGGGCATGCATTGCATGGAGCACTGGGTGTGGTGTAAAACTATGAACTCTGTTACGCTGAAAAGAAATTAAAAAAAAAATTAAAAAAAATTAAAAAAAATTAAAAAAGCTATGATTCAAACAGTACTGGATTAAAAATAGACACAAAGATCAATACACCAGGATAGAAAACCCAGAAATTAAGTCAAATCTAAAAATTTAAATCATTAATTAGTTTAATTGGTTATTTAATTAATTATTTAATATTAAATAAATCAATAAATTAATTTACTTTATTTAATTTCATTATTTATAAATTAAATTATTTATTTTATTTAAAAATTAAAAAATTAAATTAAATCCACAATTATATGCTCAATTGATCTTCAATGAAAGACAAAAGAATATGTATTGATAAAAAATAAGTCCCTTCAAAAAATGTTGGGAACACTGGTCAGCTACATGTAAAATAATGAAACTGAACTACTTTCTTACACTATTTTTACAAAAATAAGTTCAAAATGGGTTAAGGACCAAATGTGAGACCAGACACAACAAAGATCCTAGAAGTGAGCGTAATTTTTCTGACATCAGTTGTAACAACATTTAACATGTTTAACAACATTTAACGTATTTCCTAGCCTCTGCTGAGGAAAGCAAACATAAATATTTAGGATTTCCTTAAAATAAGAAGCCTCTGCATAGTGGAGGAAACAATCAACAAAACTAAAAGTCAGCCTTCAGAATGGGATAAGATATTTGCAAATGACATATCTGATAATGGCTTAGTATCCAAAAAAATATAAAGAACTTTTACAATTCAACACCAAAAAGCAAATCAATTTAATGGACAGGAAACATGAACAGACATTTCTCTGAACACATCCAGATAGCCAACATACACATAAAAAGATGCTCAAAATCACTCATCACCAGGGAAATGTAACCAAAACCACAATGAGATATCACCTCACATCTGTCAGAATGGCTAAAATAAAAAACAGAAGAAACAGCAAGTGTTGGTGAGTTTGTGGAGAAATATGAGCTCTTGTGAACTGTTGGTCAAATGCAAACTGGAGCAGCCACTGTGGAAGATGGCATGGAGATTCCTCAAAAACATAAAAATGTAATTACCATGTGATCCAGTAATTGCACTACCAGGTATTTACTCAAAGTAAATAAAAACACTAATTCAAAGAGATACATGTACCCTTTTTTAATAGCAGCATTATTTACACTAACTAAGATATGGAAGCAGCACAAATGTCCATTGATAGATGAATCAATAAAGAAGTGGTGTATACATACACAGCAGAATAAGAGCCATAAAA
Organism: Mellivora capensis; assembly: GCA_004024625.1. Classification (NCBI taxonomy): domain Eukaryota; kingdom Metazoa; phylum Chordata; class Mammalia; order Carnivora; family Mustelidae; genus Mellivora; species Mellivora capensis. The sequence continues at coordinate 10,612 of PISX010036232.1, read as the reverse complement.
AGAGAATGAATTCCTGACATTTGCAACAACATGGATAGATATAGAAAGCATGATGCTAAGCAAAATAAGCTATTTGGTGAAAGACAAATGCCATATACAAATACTCCTATGTGGAATTTAAGAAACAAAACAAATGAACAAATGAAAAAGAAAAGAGGCAAACCAAAAAACAGATTTTTAACTATAGGGAACAAAGTGACATTTAGCAGAGGGCAGGTGGGCGGGGGGAGAATGAGTGAAATAGGTGAAAGATATTGAGTACACTCATCTAGATGAGCATTGAGTAATACATGGAATTGTTGAATCACTACATTGTATAACTAAAGTAAATATAACACTATATACTAATTACACTAGAATAACATTTTTAAAAATTACATAAGTGCTACAAACTAAGTGATAAGGAGTCTATTTAAAGTATACTGTTTTAATAAAATCACTAATATATAAATCAAAAAAGAAATCTCACTAGTAAAAGTAAACATATAGCAATGGTAGTGTAATAATCACTTATAATGCTAGTATGAAGGTTAATAGACAAAAGTAACATCAACTGTAACTAGAATAATTAATTTAAAATACATATTATATAAAGATGCAAATGCACCATCAAAAATGTAAAGAGTAAAATGTAGAACTTTGGAACATGTTCAAACTTAGTTGTTATCAACTTAAAGTAAACTGTTACAGACAAATTCTATGTGTCAACCTCATTGTAACCACAAAGTGAAATCTACAGTGAATATACAAAAGATAAAGGAATCTAAGCATACCATTAAAAAAGCCATCAAGCCACAAAGAAAGTGAGCAAGATAGAAGACAAAGAACTGCAAAACAGCTAGGAAGAAATTAATAAAGTGGTAGTCAGTACAAACCTATCAATAATTACGTTAAATTTAAATGGACTAAATTTTCTAATCAAAGCACATCAAGTTACTGATGGATAAATAACAAGGCCCATCTATATGCTGCCTTAAAGAGACTCACTGCAAATAAGGACAGACATGGGCTGAAAGTTGAGAGATGGAAAGATATAGTTCATGTGAATGGAAACCAAAAGAAAGCTGGGATAGGTAGTGTATCAGACTAAATAGACTTTAAACAAAAACTACAAGAAGATAAAAGGTCATGATCAAGTAATCATGTAATGATGACGGGGTTACCCCAACAAAACAATATAACATTTGTGAACACTTAGGTACCCAACATAAGAGTGCAGATATATACTAAAACAAATGTTAACAGAACTAAAGGGATAAATAAACAGCACTACAGTAATAGTAGGGAAATTTAATACCCCACATACAATCAATAGATAAATCACCCAGGCAGAAAATCAATAAGAAAACATTCATCTTAAACTATGTGTTAGACCAAATGACCTTAGCAAAAGAAACTTTTTGTGTTAATAATAGAGTTTATGGGATAAATTATATGAACCCATCTTCAAAAGATACCTTCAGAGAGTCTGGAAAATTACTAAAATATAAAATTAAATTCCAGATATGAGTAAAATTATATGGCATTTGTCTTTCTCTTACTGACTTATTTTACTTAACATGATACACTCTAACTCCCTCCATGTTATTTCAAATGGAAAGATTTCTTTTTTTTTATTAAGATTTTACTTATTGGACAGAGAGAGAGAGCATGTGTGCACACATGCACAAGCAAGGGGAGCAGCAGGCAGAGGGAGAGGGAGAAGCAGGCTCCTCACTGTACAGAGAGCCCAACATGGGGCTCAATCCCAGGGCCCTGGGACCATGACCAAGCCAAAGCCAAACACTTAACAGACTGAACCACCCAGGCACCCTGATTTCATTCTTTCTGATGACTAAGTAGTATTCCCTTGTATATATACCACATTTTCTTTGTTTATTCATTAGCCAATGGACATTTAGATTCTTTCCATAGTTTGCCTTTGTTGATAATCCTACTATAAGCATCAGGTGCATGTAACCCTTTGAATCTATATTTTTGTATTCTTTGGGCAAATACCTAGTAGCACAATTGCTCGATCTTAGGGTAGTTCTATTTTCAACTTTTCGGGGACCCACCATACTGTTCTCCAAGGTGACTATACCAGTTTGCTTTCTCACTAACAGTACATACTTGCCACTACCTCTTGCTTCTTGTGTTGTTAGTTGTTAATTTTAGCCATTCTGAACATAAAGGATGAGGACAAAGAGAGGGTAAGAAACCATAAGAGACTCCTAATGATAAAGAACAAACTGAGGGTTGATGGAGGGGGTGAGTGGGAGTTGGGCTAGATAGGTGATGGATATTAAGGAGGGTACTTGTTATGATGAGCACTGGGTGTTGCATGTAAGTGATAAATTACTGAATTCTACTCCTGAAACCAATATCGCACTGTATGTTAACTAACTAGAATTTAAATAAGAATCTGAAACAAAACAAAAACAAACAAACCCCCAAGATGAATTTTATGTATACTAATTGAATAGAAAAAAATAAATAAAAGACAAAATTACACAATATGGAAAGTCACTATATTATCCCAGGTTTTTGGAAGACTAAGTTCAAGATATGTGTATTTAATGGGAAACTGATGACTTGAAAACAATTACCAATTCATTGACTTCTTTGCCATGAAAATAGAAGCAAGAAAAGCAAAGCCAAAAAGAAGAAAGGTGTGGTTCCTGGAGGGGGATTAAAGCCCACCATGAAAGACGATCTGGCAGGTTATGATGGTTGTGATTAGAGGATATGTACAAGACCATGAAGACTTCATGTGACATTTTATCTTCTGATGTCTTTCCAGTTGCCCACAATTCCTTCAACATGTAGCACAACTTCCTTTCCTTTCAATTCTTTCAAGTGCTACAATCAGACATACAGTATTTTTTGTGCTGATTATTTAATTTCTTGACATTTGGGTGCTGATGTGTAAATGAGGAAACTTGGGTCTTGTTGCCAAGGAGGTAAAATTGGGAATATCAGTTGCTACTAAATCATAGTTCAAAAGGTAAACCTAATAACGTTGTCATTGTTGCTATCTGATTCCATAGTTGCAGTCACTGAATTGGACACAAAGTTTGCAACATAACAAAAATTGTGTAGTATTTCCTGGCACCATTCAGTAATAGAGCCTTAACCATACCTCCTTGAACTATTTCATAACTTGCCAAGAAAAGTCATTTGCAACAAGGGCATATGGTGTGCACCTAATATTAAAATTGCTTTGTCATGAAGAAACCAAAAATACATCGTGAAGAAGACTGCTTATCTCAGAGTGAAGATACAACAGCTGAAAATCACTGGCTTGATATTTAAAAATTAAATGACCAAAATGCTCCAACTTTGGAGCAGATGAAGATAAACCTCTCCATTATTGCATTGCATTATAAGTTTTAGAATATTTTGAATGCATATATTGACTAGTTTCTGTTTATCAGACTGTTCTATTGATGGAGAACTTCGAATGGGGGAATCTCTTTATCTGTTTAATTTCCCTGACTTAAGTGTCTGAGAAGCGATTCTCATCTGTCCTCCTAGGCTTCAATGGAATGACTTTAACCGGGTTTTGGAATTTCCTTTCTCATGAAACATGATCAGCCAACTGTACCACTTGACTACAGTTTGATCAACTGTTATGTTTAACAATTATGGCATCTCCAATGTCTTATAAAGCAACTAGTATAATAAAATCACTATTGTGAGGACAAAAAAAAAAAAAAAAAAAGGAAGTTCAGGATGTGAGGACAATCTGGCTGCAATATCTCTTACCCCATTGATCACCAAGGTTGATTTAGCTGATCTAGCTGGCTAAGCTTCTTCCTTCACCACTTCATGTGCCTCCCTCCCAAAGATGCATTCTCAGTTAAAGAGGACAACCTTCTCTGAAAGAAGAGGACCATTCTTTGGACAAGGGTATGAGTAGCTGTCGACTCCTGCAAGAACCTCCAAACAAGCTCTCAAGGTCCATTTGTAGGAGAATGTGTGCTTCTAAGACTCCAGACACATGCAAATGAGGTGTTGCTGCCTGTATCGATCTGCCTTTCTTGGGGGGGGGGGGGAGGAAGTTCATGGTGATAAACACCTAACACAAAAACCAACAGAAATCTCACATAAAGTACCTAACTTTAGACCTCAAAGAACAAGAAGAACAAACAAAGCCCAAAGTTAGTAGAAGGAAAGAAATGAAAATGATTAGGGTAAAGCAAATAAAATAGAGACCAAAGGAAAATAGAAAATAGCAATGAAATTAAGAGCTTGTTTTTGAAAAGATAAACAAAATAGACAAACTTTAATGAGACTCACCAATAAAAAAGTGGAGTCAAATAAACAATACCAGAAATGATGGCTGAAATGTTAGATCTGATACCACAGAAACACAAAGGATATATGCAACTACTATCAACAATTGCATGTCAACAAATTGAACAAGCCAGAAGTAAATTCCTAGAAACATACAACTAGGTCATGAAGAAAGAAAACCTGAACCTATTATTGGTAAGGAGACTGAATAAGTAGAAAAAGAAGAAGAAGAAGAAGATAGAGAAGAAAGGAAGAAGAAGAAGGAGGAGGAGGAGGAAGAAAAAACCAAACTCCTAACAAAGGCCTAGGATCAGATGGCTTTATTGATGAATTCTAGCAAACATTCAAAGAGAAATTAATACCAATCTTCCTCAAACTCTTCTAAAAAATAGGAGAGTAGGGAACATTTCCAAAATCATTTTATAAGGCCAAAATCAGCCTGGTCTTGAAAAACTAGACAAAGGATAGCCCAAATTATAGGCCAATATCCCCGATGAACATATACGTAAAAACCCTCAATAAAATATTAACAAACTGAATTCAATAATACATTAAAAAGATCATTCACCATGACCAAGTGGGATTTATTCCAGGGATGCAAAGATGGCTCAGCATTCACTAATTAATCAGCATGATACACCACATTAATAAAAGGAAGGAGAAAATCATATAATCATGTCGCCAGATGCAGAAAGAACATTTGACAAAATTCAACATCTATTTATGATAAAAAATTTTTCAAAAAAACGAGTAGAGGAAATGGATCTTAATATAATAAAGTCCATATATGACAAGCCCATAGCTAACATCATATTCAATGGTCAAAAACTTAAATCTTTTCCTCTAAGATCAGATACAAGACAAGGATGCTCATTCTCATTACTTTTATTCAACATAGTGTTAAAATTTCTACCCAGAGCAACTGGGCAGGAAAAATTAATAAAAATTATTGGAAAGAAAACTGTCATTATGTGCAGATGACATTATACTGTATCTAGAAAACCCTAAAGACTCTACAAAAATAAACAAAAAAACAACAACAAACCTGTTAGAACCGGGTCAATGAACTAATTCAGTAGTGTTGTAGGATACAAAATCAACATACAAAAATATGTTTTACATTAATATCTTACCATCAGAAAGAAATTAAGAAGACAATCCAATTTCTGATTACATAAAAAAACATATACTTGGGAATACATTTAAGCAAGGAACTGAAAGACCTTTAAGCAAAGAACTATAAGACATTGATGAAAGAAATTGAAAAAGACACAAATACATGGAAAGATATTTTGTGCTCATAGACTGGAAGAATTAATATTGTTAAAATATCCATGCTGCTCAAGTATCTATAGGTTTAATGCAATCCCTATTAAAATTCCAATAGTATTTTCCTCAGAAGTAAAAGAAACAATCCTAAAATCAATATGGAATCAGAAAAGGCCTTAAACAGCCAAACCAGTATTGAGAAAGAAGAAAGCTAGAAGCAATGCACTCCCTGATTTCAAATATCAAGCAGTATAGTATGTGTATTAAAGCAGTCACATAGATCAATGGAATGGAATAGAGAACCAAGAAACAAATCCACGTATATGGTATATTACTTTAAGACAAAGGAGTCAAGAATATACTATGGGGAAAGAAGTCTGTTCAAAAACTTGTGCTGAGAAAACTGACAGCCATATGCAGAAGAATGAAACAAGAACACTACCTTATGCCATACACAAAAATTAATTCAAAATGTATTAAAGACTTGAAACCATAAAACTCTTAGAAGAAAACATAGACAGTCAGCTCTCTGACATCCATCTTCTTTTTTATTTGTTTGTTTAGTTTTTTACCCAAAAGCAAAGACATAAAAAGTAAAGTAAACAAGTGGGACAAAAAGATCCTGCATGGCAAAGAAAAAAATTAAAATGAAAAGACAACCTACTGAATAAGATTAAATGTTTGCAAATGGTATATTTGATAAGGGGATAATATCCAAATTACATAAATAACTTATGCAATACAAGAACAAAAAGATCTGAATCTGAGGATCCGAATAGACATTTTTCTAAAGAAGACATCCAAGTGGTTTACAGGTACAGAAAAGATACTCAATATCACTAATCATGAGGAAAATTCAATCAAAACCACAATGAAATATCACCTCACATGCTTTAGAATGGCTATCATCAAGAAACAATAATTAATGAGTGTTGGTGAGGTTATGGAATAAAGGAAACCTTTGTACATTATTGATGGGAATGTTAATTGGCTAAGCCAGTATGAAAAACAATATGGAACCCCTTAAAAAATTAAGATAGGACTACTGTACAACTGAATAATACCACTCTGGACATTTATAAAAACAAAACAAAATAATACACCTATTCAAAAAATTTTATTTTGATAAAATCCCAATTGTTCATTTTTTCTTTTGTTTCCCTCGCCTCAGGAGACATACCTAGAAAGAGGTTGCTACAGCCAGTTTCAAAGAAGTTACTGCCTGTGTTCTCATCTAGGATTTTTATGGTCTCATTTAACACATTCAGGTCTTTAATCCATTTTGAGTTTCTTTGTTTATGGTGTAAGAAAGTGGTCCAGTTTCAGTCTTTTCTATGTTGCTGTCTAGTTTCCCCAGCACGATTTGTCGAAGAGACTGTCTTTTCCCCATTGAATATTCTTTCCTCCTTTGTTGAAGTTTAATTGACCATATAATGGTGGGTTCATTACTGGGTTTTACATCCTGTTATATTGATCTATGTATGTATTTTTGTGCCATTATCATACTGTTTTGATTACTAGAGCTTTTTATTATAACTTGAAGTCAAGAATTGTGATGCCTCCAGATTTGCTTCTTTTTCAAGATTGATTTGGCTGTTTGGTGTCCTTTGTGGTTCCATGTAAATTTAATATTGTTTGTTCTAGCTCTGTGAAAAATGCTGGTGACATTTAACAGGGGTTGCATTAAATCTGTAAATCGTTACGGGTAGTGCAGACATTTTAACAATATTTGTTCTTCCAATCCATGTGTGTTGAGTGTCTTTCCATTTCTTTGTGTCATCCTCAATTTCTTTAATCGATGTTACAGTTTTCAGAGTACAGCTCTTTCACCTCCTTAGTTAGGTTTAGTCCTAAGTATTTTATTGTTTTTGGTGGAATTGTAAATGGAATTGACTTCTTAGTTTCTCTTTCTGCTGCTTCATTATTGGTATATAGAAAAAAGAGCTTCTGCGCCGCAAAGGAAAGAATACACAAAACAAAAAATAACATATAGAATGGAAGAAGATATTTGCAAATGACCTCCTTTGTGGGTCATAACCTGATAAAGGGATCAATAACCTGATAAAGGGTTAGTATTCAAGATATATAAAGAATTTATAAAATTTAACAACCAAAAGATGAATAAGTAAATTGTTAAATTAAATTTGGGCAATTCATTTCATTTCATTTCATTTCATTTAAAAATGGGCAGAGGCCATGAACAGACTTTTTCCAAAGAAGACATCCAGAAAACCGAAAACACTTGAAAAGATCCTTAACATGACTTATCATCAGGGAAATATAAATCAAAACTACAATGAGATATCACCTCACAACTTTCAGGATGGCTGACAAGGATGTGGAGAAAGGGGAACCCTCCTGCTATGGGACTTTCAGAGAATGCAAACAGTGTCTTCACTGTAGAAAATAATATAGAGGTTCCTCAAAAAGTTAAAAATAGAACTACCCTATGATCCAATAATCACATTATTGGGTACTTGCCCTGAAAATACAAAAACACTTACATAAGGGAGACATGTATCCCTATGTTTATAGTAGCATTATCTACAATAGCCAAATTATGGAACCATTCCAAGTGCCCATCAACTGATGGATGAATAAAGAATACGTGGCATATATTATTAGTAATATTCTACTATATAATATGCATATATATTATATATATATTACTTGCTCAGAAAAAATGAGATCTTGCCATTTGCAATGACATGGATAGTGCTAGAATATTATGCTAAGTGAAATAAGTTAGTCAGAGAAAAACAAACAACATATAATTTCACTCATATGTGTGTTTAATAAACAAAAATAAGCAAGGAGGGAAAAAGAGAGAGAGGCAAAAAAACAAAAACAAAAACAAAAACAAACAAAAAAACCAGACTATTAACTATAGAGAACAAACGGATGGTTACCAGAGGGCAGGTGGGTGAGGGAATGGTTTAAACAGTTGATAGGGATTAAGGAGGGCACTTGTCATGATGAGCCCTGAGTGTTGTATGAAGGTGTGGAATCACTATATTGTACCCCAGAAACTAACATTGCACCATATGTTAATTAATGAACTTAAACAAAAACTTCAAAAATATTTTATTCCAATCTATATACTAGCTTTTTATTAAATTTTCAATGCATTTTTGAGAATAGGATTTTCTTTATAGGGATGGCAATGAAAGTCTAGATTGCTCTGGGCACCTTGCACATTTTCACAATGTTATTCTTCCAGTCCATGAGCATGGAATATTTTTCCGTCTCTGTGGCTTCCTTAATCTTGTTCATAAGTGTTCTGTATTTTCTAGCATATAGATATTTTACCTCTTTGGTTAGGTTTATTCTGACGTATCTTATGGGTTTTGGTGCTATTGTAAATGGAATAGACTCCTTAATTTCTCTTTCTACAGTTACATCGTTAGTGTATAGGAAAGCAACTGATTCCTGTGCATTGATTTTGTATCCTGTTACATTGTTAAATTGCTGTATGAGTTCTAGTAATTTGGTGGTGGAGTCTTTTGGGTTTTCTAAAGTATCACATTATCTGTGAAGAGAGTTTGACTTCTTTGCCTTTTATTTTTGATGTCTGATTGCTAAGGCTAGGACTTCTGTGTTGAACAGTAGTGGTGAGAGTGGGCATCCCAGTGCTTTTCTTGGCCTTAAGGGAAAAGCTCTCAGCTTTTCCCCAATGAGAATGACATTCAGTGTGGGCTTTTCTTAGATGGTTTTTATATTGATGTATGTTCCCTCTATCCCTACACTTTGAAGAGTTTTAATCAAGAAAGGATGATGTAGGGACGCCTGGGTGGCTCAGTTGGTTGGGCAGCTGCCTTCGGCTCAGGTCATGATCCCGGTGTCCTGGGATCGAGTCCCACATCGGGCTCCTTGCTCGGCAGGGAGCCTGCTTCTCCCTCTGCCTCTGCCTGCTACTCTGTCTGCCTGTGCTCGCTCACTCTCTCTCCCTCTCTCTCTGACAAATAAATAAATAAAATCTTTAAAAAAAAAAAAAAAAAAAAAAAGAAAGGATGATGTATTTTGTCAAATGCTTTCTCTGCATCAATTGAGAGGATCACATTTTTTTTTTCTTTTCTTAATATGCTCTATCACATTGAATTATTTGTAAGTGTTGAGCTACCCTTGCAACCCAGGAATAAATCCCACTTGGTCATGGTGAATAATCCTTTTAATGTACTATTGGATGTTACTGTGTAGGATCTTGTTTAGTATTTTTGCATCCATGTTCATCACAGATATTGGTCTGTAATTCTCGGTTTTGGTCTTTGCCTGGTTTTTGGATCAAGGTAATGCTGGTCTTATGGAATGAGTTTGGAAGTTTTCCTTCCATTTCTATTTTTGAAACAGCTTCAATAGAATAGGTATTAATTCTTCTTTAAATGTTTGGTAGAATTCCCTTGTGAACCCATCTGGCCCTGGACTCCTATTTTGGGGAGATTTTTTCCCCATCATTTCATATATGTATATTTTTTTTCTTTTTTTTAAATTTTATTTATTTTTTTAAATTTCTTTTCAGCGTAACAGAATTCATAGTTTTACACCACACCCAGTGCTCCATGCAATGCGTGCTCTCCATAATACCCACCACCAGGCTCCCCCAACCCCCCACCCCCCGCCCCTTCAAAACCCTCAGGTTATTTTTCAGAGTCCATGGTCTCTCATGGTTCATCTCCCCCCCAATTTCCCTCAACTCCCTTCTCCTCTCCATCTCCCCATGTCCCCCGTGTTATTTGTTATGCTCCGCAAATAGGTGAAACCATATGATAGTTGACTCTCTCTGCTTGACTTATTTCACTCAGCATAATCTCTTCCAGTCCCGTCCATGTTGCTACAAAAGTCGGGTATTCATCCTTTCTGATGGAGGCATCTTGAGGAACCTCCACACTGTTCTCCAGAGTGGCTGCACCAACTTGCATTCCCACCAACAGTGTAAGAGGGTTCCTCTTTCTCCACATCCTCTCCAACACACGTTGTTTCCTGTCTTGCTGATTTTGGCCATTCTAACTGGTGTGAGGTGGTATCTCAATGTGGTTTTAATTTGAATCTCCCTGATGGCTAGTGATGA
>PISX010036231.1:0-12163 GCA_004024625.1 Mellivora capensis | reverse complement strand
GAGTATTATGCCTCCATCAGAAAGGATGAATACCCAACTTTTGTAGCAACATGGACGGGACTGGAAGAGATTATGCTGAGTGAAATAAGTCAAGCAGAGAGAGTCAATTATCATATGGTTTCACTTATTTGCGGAGCATAACAAATAACACGGAGGACATGGGGAGATGGAGAGGAGAAGGGAGTGGAGGGAAATTGGGAGGGGAGATGAACCATGAGAGACTATGGACTCTGAAAAACAACCTGAGGGTTTTGAAGGGGCGGGGGGTGGGAGGTTGGGGGAGCCAGGTGGTGGGTATTATGGAGGGCACACATTGCATGGAGCACTGGGTGTGGTGCAAAAACTATGAGCTCTATTACGCTGAAAAGAAATGGGAAAAAAAAAAAAAAGAATGGCCAGGAAGTGGGACAGAAACATAATAATGAAGCTTCAAAGTGCATCAGAAAAATGAGATGAGAAGGATTTGGCAGCTGAGGGAGCAGTATGGGCTCCCTGCATGGTTGCCAAAAAGCAATAGTTTTTTAGAAGAGGAGGCTACAGGAGGAATACTGCTGGGGAGACATACGGGCCAGATTACAGGACCTTTAGAAGACCGAACTCTTGCATAAAAACTAATCTGGTAGCCCCGGTAACACATTAGAAATCTTTTAATGCCCATCGTGCCTCTCACAGGATAACTTACAAAAGTATTACTAACAAAAGGGAAAGATGACACTTTCTTTAGTTACCTTGACATGAATAAACAGCCATTCCCTCCTTGAAGGTGGAATTCATTACAAGCACACAGAGGGCAGAATGCAACATTCTGTCTTTGAAAACAACTCAAGCTACCTTCTTTTGGAACCTATACAAAGCTTCTGCCCAGGAATATGTGATGATTTTAAGGCTTTTAACTTTGGCAGGAAAGTAGAACGATTCATAGTGCTAAAACACCTCTTCTAACACAAACACTTGATTTTGCCCAAACACTTGATTTTTACCTAAAAAGCACAAAATGTAAATACAATTCCCTAACAAAGCTCAGTGGAGCTGAATGACACTTTAAGGGCAAATAATAACAGTGACTTTTTCTTTTCAATCTGATTCTAAAGGAATAGCAAACCCAAAGAGATCAATTAACCCAATGTAAAAATGAGAGTGAAACCGCATGAATCCCCAAAAGACATTTGCTTGCATACTCTAGTTAACATAAGTTACACTTTCTGTAGCCCATCCTTTTCATTTTGGTGGGAAATGCAATTGTGAGAAAAGGTACCTAACTGAGCAAAGTTACTGTACTTCCCACAACTCTATCAAGACTTGCTATTCTTGGAGCAAAAATATAATTTCTTTCTTCCATAACAATTTCTTTTTTCCTATAGGCTGAACGTTATTTATACATACCTCTACTCAACAGACTAATTGGACCGCTAAACATCACTCCATCTGGAATTTGTACTTGGTGCCCACTGCATGCTGAATGCACCTAGGCAATCTGGCCATGCACTTTTCATGCCAGAATTTGAGATGTATCCCTACCATGAGCCAAGAGCTTTTATTTCCAAACTTGTTGACACTAAGTGTGCTTGTTGTTGCAATTATGTAATTTAATTATTAAGTAGTGTGCAGTATCATGCAAAAATAGTATTAAATTATTTGGAGAGCCTAATAAAAGATGTTTCTATGAAAAAAGAGTAAATTATCTGTGGGTGAGACAGCTTTAAAATAGAGGAATTTCTCTAAGCTCTTGCTCTTCTTAAAAAAAAACAACAAAACTGGTGATTGAGTAGAGATGTGGCTGGATAAGAGAATTAGAGCAAAACGCTTTGGTTCTCTACACACAATCCTTGGCACTTGCCATCTCCACACACACCAGGTAACTTCCGAATGTTGCATTTGCCTTCTGCCTCCAGAACCCTCTTGGCCCATAAGCCTGGAAGTTCAGAAATTCCTTAGAATGGACATCCACTGGGAATAGTCATCAACAAATGACTGACAGAAATGGTTGCATAAATACCCTAATCTACAGCCCCATGGGCAGATTATCTCTCAAGGCCATGTTCCCTACTGGTCTCTAGATTTCCCCCAGTGGACTCCAGTTCTGCTTACCCACAGTAGTGCTGTGACTTATAACTAACAATTTTCTGGCTGCCTTGCCTTCCATATATCTTGTCTCTACTTTTATACTAATTCTTCTTTCCCAATAAATTAAATATATTTAGAATATGGTCTCTGCATCTTCTTCTGGTGGTATCTTAGCTTTGATTGCCATACAGAATACCAATACTGGGTGACTTAAATAACAACAGACATTTAGTTCTTTACAGTTCTGGAAGCTGGAAGATTGAGATCAGGACACCATTATGGGTTTTTGCTTTGGTTTTGTTTGTTTGTTTGTTTCTGATGAAGCCTCTCTTTATGTATGGCAGAAGGCCTGTGTCTTCACATGGTAGAGAGGAAGAGTTCTGATCTCTCTTTTTATTATTATAAGGACAGAAGTCTAATAACCTCCAAAAAGCTCCACCTCCAAATACCATCACATCAGTGGTTAGGGCCTCAACATGTGAATTTTGAGACAGATTTCTTTCTTTTTTTTTTTTTTTGTAATTTTATTTTTTTCAATGTTCCAAGATTCATTGTTTATGTACCACACCCAGTGCTCCATGCAACACTTGCCCTCCATAATACCCACCACCAGGCTCACCCAACCCCCCACCCCCTCCCCTATAAAACCCTCAGTTTGTTTCTCAGAGTCCACAGTCTCTCATGGTTTGTCTCCCTCTATGATTTCCCACAACTCACTTCTCCTCTCCAAATCCCAATGACTTCCGTGTAATTCTTTATGCTCCACAAGTAAGTAAAACCATATGATAATTGATCTTCTTTGCTTGACTTATTTCAGTCAGCATAATCTCCTCCAGTCCCGTCCATGTTGATACAAAAGTTGGGTATTCATTCTTTCTGATGGAGGCATACTACTCCATAGTATATATGGACCACATCTTCCTTATCCATTCCTCCATGGAAGGGCATCTTGGTTCTTTCCACAGTTTGACGACTGTGACCATTGCTGCTATGAACATTGGGGTACAAATGGCCCTTATTTTCACTACATCTGTATCTTTGGGGTAAATACCCAGTAGTGCAATTGCAGGGTTATAGGGCAGCTCTATTTTTAATTTCTTAAGGAATGTCCACACTGTTTTCCAAAGTGGCTGCACCAACTTGCATTCCCACCAACAGTGTAAGAGGGTGGGGAGACACATTTCAATCTATAGCAGGGGAGAACCAAACCTAGGACAAAACATTACATGGAACCACAGTCAGTAGGTATGTACTCTGAGGAAAGGCCATGGTAGCAACTGAAAATATTTATAAATAACTGGGTATATAAACCTTTTAAGTAAAAATAGATTTTAGGGAATGCATGTAATATAAATAACTTTCTAAGGTATCTGGCCAACTGCAATCTCAATTGTGATTTGAAAACAGTCATCACATTGTGACAAAGCCCTCAATGCCTTAATTAAAAATAGATATTTTTTTCTCTATTTTTAGATAGGCTTTTTTGGGCTACTTTTTGAATGCCATTTTATCACTCTGCAATATGAGTAGGTTTTTCAAAATGAAACACTTCAAGCTTATAAAAATATTTAAGTATTGTAATGGGAGGAGGCACACCAACAAGTAGAGTTTTTATATTTGGTTCCATATCATTTTTTAAAATGAATAAAATATTGCAGCCCCACCTAAAGCCTTGTCTTCCCCTTCCTATGTCTCTGTCTTCATAGGAAACCACTATCCTGAAGTCCACGTACATCATTCCCATTCATATGTGTCTGCAATACTTTTATTGCACAGATACAAATGGAGGTGTTCCACGCAGGTCCCAAGTACCCATCTCTCAACAACTGGCATCAGAGCTGCTCGTTTCCAGCTGTGCTCCAGGCTGAGCATTGCTTCCAGCTTTGAAGCACGACCCATCCCTGATGTGGCCAAAGGCTGGATAATGCAAACAGATATTCAGCCCCCTTGCCTCTATGTGGAATAACTGTGAGGAGCCACCCTAGCTCCAAAACTCACTGTAGGACGGTCTGAAACCTCAGTTACAACCAAATTGCAACCCGGCTTCTCAGTTAGCCCAATTCTGCACTTCTCTGTTCCTTATAACTCCCTTGGGAAAGATTCTCTAAATCTGCTGCACACATCTCTCTATCTCAGAGTGGGATTTCAAGGAACCCAATAGAAGAAAAAACATAAATATAGTTGTTGTTTAGTGTGCTTTAAAATTTACATAAATGGGATTATACTGTTTTATTCACTCTTTTATGATTTTAAGATGTATCCATATTGATACATTTGAATATAAGTCATCTTAACTGCTATATGGAACATGATTCTATGAATAAACCATGATTTATTAATTTATTCCCCTACTGAGAAACAGTTTATTCCACTTCGGGTATTACAATCATGGCTTCATCGAAACTTTTTTTTCAATGAGTGCTTCTCCATAATAAACATTAAGATACAGAGTACTCATTCAGAAACTATATGATGCTACAAGTTACCAGCCATTTTCCTAAAGCTCTGAAGTGGTTTGTAACAATTTTCATTCCCAATAATGAGTTTCCATTTCTCTGTATCCTGGCCAAAACATCTTATTAAAAATATTAACACATTATTTTTTGCAAATCTCTAAAGACAGGATATGAAATATAATTTATTTAAAATTGGGATTTTTTTCCAGTTGTTAGTGAAAATACACATCCTTTCATGTTTTTCTTCTTTTTGTTTCTTTGTCATTAATATTTTTTCCTCTGTATATTGCCTATCTTGCTGTATTTCTGTTAGGATATTTGTCTTTCTTATGTTGATATGTATGTGTGCATATAGATAGAAAGATATAAAATATATATATTCTTTTATTAGATTCAAGCCTTTGTTGGTTATGTGCCAAATATGGAGTGTGATTCTCCATTGTATTTATGGTGTCTTTTATTTGTATATTTTTAAAATTTAATGTAACCAAATGTATTCCTTCTTCCAATTATGCATTTTACTTTACATGTTCTGTTTAAGAAATTACCCCCTTTGCCAAGGTTATAAAAATATGTTTTGTGCTAAACGTTTTATAGTTTTCTTTCTACATTTAAGGGTTTAATCAAGCTCAGATTGATTTGTGTATGGAATTAAGAAGGATCTAATCATCTATATTTTTCCATTAGGAAGAGTCTGTTAATTTAGTGCTACTTATGTAGTGATATATGTTTCCTGGATGATTTGTTTTGTCATTTCTGTCGTAGGTTTAGCTCCATGGAGTTCCTTTTATCTTTCTCTCTTTTTTCTAGTTTCTTTGTGTGTGTGTTGGAGAGCAGTTTGCCTTAATCTGATTCTGGACACATGTAAATATTACAGAATTTGCATGAACAAATCAATGCAATATTTACATGGGCTAAGGCAAGTCTTTCATGGTAACTAAAGAGTTTCCTTATTTTTTTAAAACTTGTTTTTTACTTGATTTGGATTGATGGATAATTATTTATTTATTGATGTTAGCTTATAAATGCATACTTGTCTAGTGTGTTTGAGTGTTCTACTGATTTTTGAGTCAGGTTTGGTGTGATGTTTTTCTAGATTATTGTCCTTTTGATCTAAATTTTCCAAAACATTATACAATAATTCATAATGCAGTTTTTTCCTTATATGTGTGTTATGAACATCTTTTCCTTTTTGCTGATCAAATCTGACAGAGATGTGTGTTTTCAAAGAACTATGTATTAACTTATTGATCCATTTTATTTTTTTAACTTTTCACTCATTTTTCATGCTTATTCTTTATTTTCTCATGTTATCTATATATGTTTTATTTGTTCTTCTATCAGTGTTTTAAGTGGTGCTCTTAGATTATTAGTCTTCAATATTTTCTATCTTCTAAAATTTGCATCAGGACTATAAATTTCCCTCCAAGAAATGCCTTAACTACATTCTACTAGTTAAATTTAAGGTGCTTTTAATTTATCATTTATTTATTTAATGATTTAATTTATTATTTAATGTTGAATATTATAATTTTTATAACAATATAATCTTTTACCCATTGTTTTCTTTTTTTTTAAGAGCTAGAGAAAGCAGGTGCATAGCACAAGCACAAGCATGTGTAAAAGGGGAGGGGAAGAGAGACTCTTAAGTAGGCTTCACATCCAAAGTGAAGTTTAACACCAGGCTCAATCTCAGGACCCTGAGATCATGACCTGAGCCAAAATCAAGAGTCAGTCACTTGGTCACTTAACTGACTGAGCCACCCAGGCACCCCTTGCCCAACATTCTTTTAAAGTTAAGCCATGCTGTTTGTTTCAAATTTCCAAACTTACCAAATTATCAACCTGTTTTAAGTGACTTCAGTGTTCTCTTTGGCAGGAATAATCTCAAAGAAGTGAATATATTCTTTAAGTTTGGTCAGTTTAGCACAGTGCAGAGTGACATCATCACCATCATCATATCCTTTTCTCTACATGTCATGAAGTCTTTTTAGATGATCCATTGATTGGCTGATCAACATAACTTACTTCTGTTATGCTTCTAATGGATGGGCTAGGTTTTTAGATTTTAGTGCAGTTAAGCCTTCTTTGCTAAGTAGTTTCTGTAAGGTATGCAAAAAATCATGTATTTTCCTTACTTTTTACCTTTGCCATAGTTATTTCAAAACCATTTGTATTCATAGTTGAACCCAATGGGGTAAAAGGAGCTATATTAAAACATTCAAATTCTATATTTGCAACCTGGAGGTCTCTGGAAACTCCTACCGCCCTTACTCTTTAACCTTTACCAATGAATTAAAATTCATCTTTAGTATTAAAGTAACTGTAATATTTGGTTTGAAGAGTGTTTAAGGGAGCTAAAACAATTCAGCTCAGATTTGTAAGATTAAAAAAAAAATGAATGGAAAATTCAGTCTTTTAAAACTCAGGTATTTTAAAATGCAGCTCTCCTATTGCCCAAGTTAAAACACTAGCAAGTGTGTGCACATGATGTGATACTAGTTGGATACCACATGAAAACCTTTTTGGACACACATGTATTTTATCTTTTCAATCAAAAGTAAAACAAAATGATCTAGTTAGCTGCATGGTAAAGACAGTAAGTAGAATCAAGACTCATTCTAAAATATGTTTAACTGATATTTGCAATATGCCTGTTCCTAATCCAGGTATTATAGTTACCAAAACACAACGATGTATTAAACATGGTTCCTTTACTTCATTCAGTGGTTTATGTTAGTGGAGGTTAAATTCAGTTAGTGGAGGTTAGTGGAGGGAAAATCAGGAAATAATATTCTCAGTTCAGGGATAGAGTAAAAATGCAGAAGAGGAAAAATTAAATCAGTGTTCAAGTTGCTTATGAGGTTGAATAGAGAAGAGAGGATGGGTATTTTTTGAGAAGGTGCTACACAACTAACTTTTAAAAAATGAGTGGTTTTGTTCTAGTAAAAGCAGTGGAGATGGTTTGTGTTCAGGCAGATTCATTGGAAGCTGACTTTGAGTCCGTTTGCCTGGAGAAAGTCTGTTTCAGATCACTCTCAGGAGCTTTACCTCTCAAGGAGCGGGGGATTGAGAAGCAGGATTGGGCAGAGGAAGAAGTTGGACTGATAAACAGTTTAACAGAAAATTCAGCTAATTTCATGGGGCCCCTGGAGTTGGACTTGTCCATTTTACAACCCAAAAATATCTCTCTCAAGGACCTGGGAGCTATCCCTTTGAAATATCATCAAGAAATACAATACCCCTATCTTCCCATAATTGCTGTGAAAGGGTAGGAGCTTAATATTGGTAAGAGACAATTAGCAAACACAGATGGCCAGTCATACTGATCAATGTCATATTCTCAGTACTTTTCCACTCCTTCATCCAGTGCTTAAAAACTCTCCCACCTTTTGTTTCAGTAAGGTTGAGTTCAGTTCCTCTCCTCTAAAACAGATCAGGATGTCTCTTGCAACAGTTGTAAATAAAGTCTTTCTTGCCTGTTTAACTTGTCTGGTGCAATATTTTTTTAATGCTCAACATCATGGATAGGCTACTCCAGCGGGAGAAGTCTAGCCATGTGCCCAGCAGTTTTCTTCTGCAATGGACAATTCCCAGGGAGGGACTCAGCTGGGATCTGTCAGCAGCCCATACTTCCAGCAATGGGGAAATATGTGTCTCTCTCCTGAAGTGTGAAGTCCAGACATGATAGTCTGGCCTCCACTGTAAAAGCATTCAGAGATTTAAACCAAAGTCAACAGCCCTGGATTTTAGAGAGGCTTCATATTGAAAGAAAGACCTCCAGGAATGTCTACCTACAAAATACTTTATATTTTAAAAATCAGCAAGATACATGTCATCTTCCAGGGCATTTCTAAGTGTTCTCCAAAAAGTGAATACTATTTTTTGCAATTTATTTCACCTTTATGTATTTTACAACTGTGTTTTGAAGACCGTCTACTTTCTACCCTACCCAAAAGGTAATTTGCTACTTCTGTCAAATTCTAAGCCAACTTCTTATTTGCTGTCCAATTAAAATTAAAATGCAAACCCAAATTTGTGCAGTCAATATTCTTCTCAAGGACAAAGTGTGTTTACAGAAGTGCTGTTCCAGTATTTAACATTGTCATACTCTTTACCATCTTATGGTGGAACCTCAGAACTAGCATAAGGCTGCTATTTTACCGTTACTCCATTGACTGCAGACTCCATGGACAAGCATTTGGTTGGGGTTAAGCTGTGTGAGGTTAATATAAATCTCCAGTTTACTAATGTTTATATGAATGAGAACCTTAATACCACCTTGAGAGCCAAGTCCTGCATAATCAGTTTTCAGGTGGCCTCCAAATAATGGGAAAATAGTAAAATAGGAATATGTAATGAGTGGTTTTCTTTTGATAATTTGAATATTAAAGCTTTTCAAGCCTTGTGAAATAGCTTGTATTGCCTAATAACATATATTGAGAAACATAGACAAATCAGAGCTATGAAGCTCCATAAGTTACCAAAAAATGAACATATCCATAGAATATCATAAAAGTTAATGAATAGAATAGTACTAACACATCCAGACACTCCCTTCTACCTTGTTTCAATCATTAACTTCATTCTATTCCTCTTTTCTTGTCCCATAGATTGCTTTTACCCATTTTTGAAAGTTTTATAAATAGGATTATACAGTATGATATCCATTTTTCCTGGCATTTTTGGCTCAAAAGTATGTTTATGATTGATCCATATGGTTGTGTTTATTTATAATACATTTATTTTCAAGGATGTATATTAACTTATTATATGAATAATTATTAATTTGCTTATTTGTTCCATAGTTGCAATTTGGGGTTGTTTCCAGAATTTGGTTACTATAAGTTTTCTATGGACCACGTTGTATTTATTGGCCGATCTGTGTAAATATCCCTGCTGGGTATACACATCTGAATGTAATCACTGTATCGCATACAATGGTGTTATTGTATATATTTCATTAGATGCTAGTATGTAGGATTAGCTTCAGTAAACTCTGCCAGACAGTTTGTAAAGGCAGTTATACCAATATCCTCTTGCAGTGTATGAGAATTCCACTTGAGCTTTATCCTTGTCAATGCTTACCACTCATAGTCTTCTTTTTTTTTAAGATTTTATTTATTTATTTGATAGAGATCACAAGTAGGCAGAGAGGCAGGCAGAGAGAGGAAGGGAAGCAGGCTCCCTGCCAAGCAGAGAGCCCCATACAGGGCTCCATTCCAGGACCCTGGGATCATGACCTGAGCCAAAGGCAGAGGCTTTAACCCACTGAGCCACCCAAGTGCCCCTATAGTCTTTTTAACTTTGGCAATTCAGGTACTGTGTAGTAATAATGATATTTCATTATAGGTTTGTAGTTTTGATTTGCATTTTCCTTATGATTAGTGAGAAAAGAACAATTTTCCAATGTTTTATCTGGATATCCTTTGTGAAACACCTGATCAAGTATTTGTCCATTTTTCTATTGTCATTTGCCTCTTACAAGTCATTTGAAGATATCTTTATATATTCTCAAAACAATAATAAAGTCTGTTGTGCTGGAAATTCATTTTCCCCTTTGGCGGCTTACTTTTTATTCTCTTTAAGGTGTATTTTGAAAACTGAAAGTTTCGAGCTAATTTTAAGCTCCTAAATTCACTCCATCGATTTTTCTATCTACAGTTAATATTGTTCTTGAATTTTCCAGGTTTTTATTGCTGGTCTATAGGAATACAGTTGGGTACTATATTTTTACTTTAATACACTTAGCAAGATTAATTTATTGTTTACAATTATCTCTCTGTTGTCTCAATTTCTATTAGTTTCTTTGCTATATTAATCATTGCTTTAGGAAAAAAAAATATTCCTGAAAACAGATTCCCTGTTCTCCTTATTACCAATTGTCTCTATCAGTTTTCAGTTAAATATTTTCTCTTTGTGTGCCTGGTTTTTTTTTTTTAGATTTTATTTATTTATTTGAGAAAGAGACAGTGAGAGAGAGCATGAGCGAGGAGAAGGTCAGAGGGAGAAGCAGACTCCCTGTGGAGCTGGAAGCCCGATGCAGGACTCGATCCCTGAACTCCGGGATCAGGACCTGAGACGAAGGCAGTCGTCCAACCAACTGAGCCACCCAGGCATCCCTGTGCATGGTTATTTTGATAACTTCTGCATAATGACCTCTCCCTCTAGAAGGATTTTACCATCTGAAAGTAAAGAAGAAAAAAGCAGGGGCACCTGGGTGGCTCAGTGGGTTAAGCCTCTGCCTTCAGCTCAGGTCATGATCTCAGAGTACTGGGATCGAGTCACACATTGGGCTCTCTGCTCAGCAGGGAGCCTGCTTCCCCCTCCCCCCGCCTGCCTGCCTCTCTGACTACTTGTGATCTCTGTAAAATAAATAAGTAAAAAATATTTTTAAAGAAGGAAAAAGCATAACTAGCTCCAGGTCACATTAATCATATCAGGAACTGAGACCATTCAAAGCTGGACCTTGATCTCAGTGAAGTCATAACCAGCCTAATCATAAGCATCAAACTAGGTGTAAGTGGAGATATGAGCCTTTACCACAGCTTCCCTCTTTAGTGGGAATTTTTTTTCCTTGCAATTTTGTGAGATTCTCAAAAGCCCTGTTAAGTTTTCTTTAGGAATCAGCAATAACTCAATTGGAAAAGCAGACTTAATGTTCATGCCTTTTTCTCAGACTGACCCCACAACCCTTCATTGTGTTGATAGCACCCCAAATCCTTCAAGCCAACTTTAATACAAATTCTGTGAAATTTTCCTTGTCCTTCTTGTCCATCTGTGTGAGAGAGTTGGTGTGAATCACATCATCAGCAATTATTAAAATGTAACTTTTTTTCTTTAATTTTTATTTTTTATAAACATATTTTTATCCCTAGGGGTACATGTCTGTGAATCGCCAGGTTTACACACTTCACAGCACTCACCATAGCACATACCCTCCCCAATGTCCATTACCCCACCACCCTCTCCCGTCCCCACTCCCCCCAGCAACCCTCAGTTTGTTTTGTGAGATTGAGTCACTTATGGTTTGTCTCCCTCCCAATCCCATCTTGTTTCTTTTCTTCTTTTTCTACCCCCCCTAGTCCCCCATGTTGCATCTCCACTTCCTCATATCAGGGAGATCATATGATAGTTGTCTTTCTCTGATTGACTTATTTCACTAAGCATGATACCCTCTAGTTCCATCCACGTCATTGTGAATGGCAAGATTTCATTTCTTTTGATGGCTGCATAGTATTCCATTGTGTATATATACCACTTCTTCTTTATCCATTCATCTGTTGATGGACATCTAATTTCTTTCCATAGTTTGGCTATTGTAGACATTGCTGCTATAAACATTCGGGTGCACGTGCCCCTTTGGATCACTACGTTTGTATCTTTAGGGTAAATACCCAGTAGTGCAATTGATGGGTCATAGGGTAGTTCTATTTTCAACTTGTTGAGGAACCTCCACGCTGTTTTCCAGAGCGGTTGCACCAGCTTGCATTCCCACCAACAGTGTAGGAGTGTTCCCCTTTCTCCACATCCTCGCCAGCATCTGTCATTTCCTGACTTGTTAATTTTAGCCATTCTGACTGGTGTGAGGTGATATCTCATTGTGGTTTTAATTTGTATTTCCCTGATGCCGAGTGATGTGG
>PISX010036230.1:0-12164 GCA_004024625.1 Mellivora capensis | reverse complement strand
TGACTTCTTCCTTGCCAATTTGGATACCTTTTATTTCTCTTTGTTGTCTGATTGCTGTTGCTAGGACTTCTAATACTATGTTGAACAAGAGTGGTGAGAGTGGGCATCCTTGTCGTGTTCCTGATCTCAACGCGAAGGCTGTGAGCTTCTTCCCATTGAGGATGATGTTTGCTGTGGGTCTTTCATAGATAGATTTTATGAAGTTCAGGAATGTTCCATCTATCCCTATACTTTGAAGCATTTTAATCAGGAACGGATGCTGGATTTTGTCAAATGCTTCTTCTGCATCAATTGAGAGGGACATGTGGTTCTTCTTTCTTCTCTTATTGATTTGTTCTGTCACATTGATTGATTTGCGAAAGTTGAACCATCCTTGTAACCCAGGGATGAATCCCACCTGGTCATGGTGGATGAACTTTTTAATGTGCTGTTGGATCCTGTTTGCTAGGATCTTGTTGAGAATTTTAGCATCCATATTCATCAGGGATATTGGTCTGAAATTCTCCTTTTTGGTGTGGTCTTTGCCTGGATTGGGGATCAGGGTATTGCTGGCTTCATAAAAAAGAGTCTTCATAAAAAGAGTTCATAAAAAGAAGTTTTCCTTCCGCTTCAATTTTTTGAAACAGCTTTAGGAGAATAGGTGTCATTTCTTCTTTGAAAGTTTGGTAGAATTCTCCAGGGATTCTGTCATGTCTTGAGCTGCTGTTTTTTTTGGGAGGTTTCTGATCACTGCTTCAATCTCGTAACTAGATATTGGTCTATTCAGGTTGTCTATTTCTTCCTTTCTTATACACTAACAATGAAATACAGAAAGGGCAATTAGAGAATCGATTCCACTTACTATAGCACCAAGAACCATAAGATACCTGGGAATAAGCCTAACCAAAGAGGTCAAGGATCTGTACTCGAGGAACTACAGAACCCTCATGAAAGAAATTGAAGAAGACATAAAAAGATGGAAGACCATTCCATGTTCTTGGATCAGAATAATAAACATTGTTAAAATGTCTATAACACCTAGAGCAATCTACGCTTTTAATGCCATTCTGATCAAAATTCCAACAGTATTTTTCAAAGAGCTGGAGCAAATAATCCCAAAATTTGTATGGAATCAGACGAGACCCCGAATCGCTAAGGAAATGTTGAAAAACAAAAATAAAACTGGTGGCATCTCATTACCTGATTTCAAGCTTTACTACAAAGCTGTGATCACCAAGACAGCTTGGTACAGGCATCAAAACAGACACATAGACCAATGGAACAGAGTAGAGAGCCCAGATATGGACCCTCAACTCTATGGTCAAATAATTTTCGACAAAGCAGGAAAAAGTATACAGTGGAAGAAAGACAGTCTCCTCAATAAATGGTGCTGGGAAAATTGGACAGCTATATGTAGAAGAATGAAACTCGACCATTCTCTTACACCGTACACAAAGATAAACTCGAAATGGATAAAGGACCTCAATGTGAGACAGGAATCCATCAAAATCCTAGAGGAGAACTTAGGCAGTAACCTCTTTGATAGCATCCACAGCAACTTCTTTCAAGACATGTCTCCAATGGCAAAGGAAACAAAAGCGAAAATGAACTTTTGGGACTTCATCAAGATCAAAAGCTTCTGCACAGCCAAGGAGACAGTCAACAAAACAAAGGGGCAACCCACGGCATGGGAGAAGATATTTGCAAATGACAGTAGAGACAAAAGGTTGATATCCAGGATCTATAAAGAACTTCTCAAACTCAACACATGCAAAACAGATAATCATATAAAAATGGGCAGAAGATATGAACAGACACACTTTTCCAATGAAGACATACAAATGGATATCAGACACATGAAAAAATGTTCATCATCACTAGCCATCAGGGAGATTCAAATGAAAACCACATTGCGATACCACCTCACACCAGTTAGAATGGCCAAAATCAGCAAGACAGGAAACAACGTGTGTTGGAGAGGATGTGGAGAAAGGGGAACCCTCTTCCACTGTTGGTGGGAATGCAAGTTGGTGCAGCCACTCTGGAGAACAGTGTGGAGATTCCTCAAGAAATTAAAAATAGAGCTTCCCCGTGACCCTGCAATAGCACTACTGGCTATTTACACCAAAGATACAGATATGGTGAAAAGAAGGGCCATCTGTACCCCAGTGTTTATAGCAGCAATGGCCACGGTCGCCAAACTGTGGAAAGAACCAAGATGCCCTTCAATGGATGAATGGATAAGGAAGATGTGGTCAATATACACTATGGAGTATTATGCATAACAAATAACACGGAGGACATTGGGAGATGGAGAGGAGAAGGGAGTTGAGGGAAATTGGGGGGAGATGAACCATGAGAGACTATGGACTCTGAAAAACAACCTGAGGGTTTTGAAGGGGCAGGGGGTGGGAGGTTGGGGGAGCCAGGTGGTGGGTATTATGGAAGGCACGCATTGTATGGAGCACTGGGTGTGGTGTAAAATTATGAATTCTGCTACGCTGAAAAGAAATGAAATAAAAAAGATAATTTGAAAAGTTTAGCAAAATTTGCAAACTTTTAGTTACAGCACAAAAGCTGGAGGGGGCAGTGAAGAAGATGTAAATAAATAAAATCATCAGCAAAAGATGATATATTATAATGAATACAATAGAAATACAAGGAATCACTATAAAAACACTATAAAAATTTCACTCCAACATATTGGACAACCTAGAAGATATGGATAATTACTAGGAACAGGACACCCATGTGGGTAGTGGGTTTACAGTCTGCCTTTGCCTCAGATCATGTTCCTAGGGTCCTGCTATCAAGCCCCACATCTCCCTCCCTGCTCAGTGGGAAGCCTGCTTTATGTCTCCCTTGCCCCTCTCCCCCTACTCTTCTCTCATGATGTTGCTTTCTCTTCACTCTCTCTCTCAAATAAAAACAAACAAACAAACAAACAACAACAAAAGCGAAAACACCCCAAATGTGAGAACACAGCCAGGATTAGCAGAGCATTTTGAATTGATCCACGGTTGACAGCAATATCATTAGGAGAGCAACAGAGACCAGAAGACTTCCCCATCATAGACTCCAATGCAATTTTTAAAAAGGGAAAAAAAGGAATCATCTTTTATTATTTATTTTTGACATGGCTTAATATGCAGCAATAGCTGACTGATACAATAATCAATATAAACAGAACTGAGAATATTAAGAACAAATTACAGCTTCTTATTTTTGACACTTGTTCTGCTATTTGAAAGGAGTAGTATTTATGACAACATATTTGAAGGAGGATATATTAAGTTTCAGGCAACAGAAAGTTATTATTTGTAGGCAGGGCTTGAAATTTTCAAATAGAAATAGAAAAATCATCCAAATGAACAACCAAAAATCAGCCACTAAATTCTCCAATCAAATTAATAAGACCCTTTACACATGGACACCAAATATCCCACACTTTAGTGAGTAGATGTACATCATCAAACACATTTTCTAAAATAAATATAGTGTGATTGAATTTTATTACCTCATCATACACTAGTTCTTTTCTGATGCTGAGTCCGTATTAAATCATTTGGTTTATGCAAATTTATATTTATGTAAATTACATTTGGAGGGTGTTTCTATAAGTGTTTTTAATATTACTATTATTTTAAAATTATTTTTATTTCGTTTCAGCGTTACAGAATTCATTCTATTTGTACCATACCCAGTGCTCCATACAATACATGCCCTCCATAATACCCACCACCTGGTTCCTCCAACCTCCCACCCTCCACCCCTTCAAAACCCCTCAGGATGTTTTTCAGAGTCCATAGTTTCTCATGGTTCAACTCACAAAGAGGCAACCCACGGAATGGGAGAAGATATTTGCAAATGACAGTACAGACAAAAGGTAGATATCCAGGATTTATAAAGAACTTCTCAAACTCAACACACACAAAAAAGATAATCATATCAAAAAACTGGGCAGAAAATATGAACAGACACTTCTCCAACGAAGACATACAAATGACTATCAGACACATGAAAAAATGTTCATCATCACTAGCCATCAGGGAGATTCTAGTTAAAACCACATTGAGATAAGACCTCACACCAGTCAGAATGACCCAAATTGGCAAGACAGGAAACTATGTGTGTTGGAGAGGATGTGGAGAAAGGGGAACCCTCTTACACTGTTGGTGGGAATGCAAGTTGGTGCAGCCACTCTGGAGAACAGTGTGGAAATTCCTGAAGAAATTAAAAATAGAGCTTCCCTATGACCCGGCAATTGCACTACTGGCTATTAACCCCAAAGATACAGATGTGGTGAAAAAAAGGGCCATCTGTACCCCAATGATTATAGGAGCAATGGCCAAGGTCGCCAAACTGTGGAAAGAACTAAGATGTCCTTCAATGGATGAATGGATAAGAAGATGCAGTCCATATACACTATGGATTATTATGCCTCCATCAGAAAGCATGAAAACCCAACTTGTGTAGCAACATGGACAGGACTGGAAGAGATTATGCTGAGTGAAATAAGTCAAGCAGAGAGAGTCAATTATCATATGGTTTCACTAATTTGAGGAGCATAACAAATAACACAGAGGACATGGGGAGATGGAGAGGAGAAGGATGTTGAGGGAAATAGGCGGGGAAAATGAAGCAGGAGATACTATGGACTCTGAAAAAAAAACTGAGGGTTTTTAAGGGGCAGGGTGTGGGAGGTTGGGGGAGACAGGTGGTGGGTATTATGTAGGGCACACATTGCATGGATCACTGGGTGTGGTGAAAAACTAAGAATACTGTTATGCTGAAAAGAAAAAAAAAACGTATAGATTGCGCTAGGTAGTATAGACATTTTAAAAATATTTATTCTTCTGATCCAAGAGCATGGAATGGTCTTCCATCTTTTTATGTCTTTTTCAATTTCTTTCATGAGTGTTCCATAGTTCCTCAAGTACAGATACTTGACCACTTTGGTTAGGTTTATTCCCAGGTATCTTATGGTTCTTGGTACTATAGTAAATGGAATCGATTCTCTAGTTTCCCTTTCTATATTTTCATTTTTAGTGTATAAGAACGCCACTGCTTTCTGTACATTGACTTTGTATCCTGCCACATTACTGAATTGCTGTATGAGTTCTAGTAGTTTGGGGGTGGAGTCTTTTGGGTTTTCCATATAAAGTATCATGTCATCTGTGAAGAGAGAGAGTTTGACTTCTTCCTTACCAATTTGGATACCTTTTATTTTTCTTTATTGTCTGATTGCAGTTGCTAGGACTTCAAATACTACGTTGAACAAGAGTGGTGACAGTGGGCGTCCTTGTCGTGTTCCTGATCTCAACGGGAAGGCTGTGAGCTTCTTCCCATTGAGGATGATGTTTGCTGTGGTTCTTTCATAGATAGATTTTATGAAGTTCAGGAATGTTAGCTCTATCCCGATACTTTGAAGTGTTTTAATCAGGAACGGATGCTGGATTTTGTCAAATGCTTTTTCTGCATCTTTTGAGAGGACCATGTGGTTCTTCTCTCTTCTCTTATTGATTTGTTCTATCACATTGATTGACTTGCAAATGTTGAACCGGCCTTGTAAGCCAGGGATGAATCCCACCTGGTCATGGTAGATGACCTTTTTAATGTGCTATTGGATCCTGTTTGCTAGGATCTTGTTGAGAATCTGAGCATCCATATTCATCAGTGATATTGGTCTGAAATTCTCCTTTTTGGTGTGGTCTTTGCCTGGTTTGGGGATCAGGGTACTGCTGGCTTGATAAAAAGAGTCTGGAAGTTTTCCTTCTTCTTCAATTTTTTGAAACAGCTTCAGGAGAATAGGTGTTATTTCTTTTTTGAAAGTTTGGTAGAATTCCCCAGGGAATCCGTCAGGTCCTGGGCTCTTGTATTTTGGGAGGTTTTTGATCACTGTTTCAAGCTCGTTACCAGATATCGGTCTATTCAGGTTGTCAATTTCTTCTTGGTTCAATTTTGGGAGTTTACATTTTTCCAGGAATGCATCCATTTCCTCTAGGTTGCTTAACTTATTGGCATATAACTGTTGATAATAGCTTCTGATGATTGTTTCTACTTCCTTGGTGTTAGTTGTGATCTCTCCCTTTTCATTCATAATTTTATTAATTTGAGTTTCACTCCTTTCTTTTGGATTAGTGTGGCCAATGGTTTATCGATCTTATTGATTCTTTCAAAAAACCAGCTTCTAGTTTCATTGATACATTCTACTGTATCTCTAATTTCTACCTCATTCATCTCTGCTCTAACCTTGATTATTTCCCTTATTGTGTGTGGAGTTGGTTTAATTTGTTGCTGATTCTCCAGTTCTTTAAGGTGTAGATACAGCTGTTGTATTCTGGATTTTTCAATTTTTTTGAGGGAGGCTTGCATGGCTATGTATTTCCCCCTTGGGACCGCCTTTGCTGTATCCCAGAACTTTTGGACCAACGTGTCTTCATTCTCGTTGGTTTCTATGAATTGTTTAAGTTCTTCTTTGATCTACTTGTTGATCCAAGTATTTTTTTTTCTTTCATTTCTTTTCAGCGTAACAGAATTCATAGTTTTACAACACACCCAGTGCTCCATGCAATGCTTGCCCTCCATAATATCCACCACCTGGCTCCCCCAACTTCCCAACCCCCGCCCCTTCAAACCCTCAGGTAGTTTCTCAGAGTCCATAGTCTTTCATGGTACATCTCCCCCCCCCTCAATTTTCCTCAACTCCCTTCTCCTCTCCATCTCCCCCTGTCCTCCGTGTTATTTGTTCTGCTCTGCAAACAAGTGAAACCATATGATAATTGACTCTCTCTGCTTGACTTTTTTCACTCAGCATAATCTCTTCCAGTCCCGTCCATGTTACTACAAAAGTTCGGTATTCATCCTTTCTGATGGAGGCATAATACTCCTTAGTGTACATGGACCACATCTTCCTTATCCATTCGTCTGTTAAGGGCACCTTGGTTCTTTCCACAGTTTGGCGACCGTGGCCATTGCTGCTATAAACATTGGGGTATAGATGGCCCTTCTTTTCACCACATCTGTATCTTTGGGGTAAATACCCAGTAGCGCAATTAATCTAAGTATTCTTAAGCAAGGTGGTCTTTAGCTTCCAGGTGTTTAAATTCCTTCCAAGCTTTTCCTTGTGGTTGAGCTCCAGTTTCAAAGCATTGTGATCTGAGAATATGCAGGGAATAATCTCAGTGTTTTGGTATCGGTTGAGTCCTGATTTGTGATTCAGTATGTGGTCTATTCTGGGAAAGATTCCATGTGCACTTATGAAGAATGAGTATTCTGTTGTTTTAGAGTGGAATGTTCTGTGTATATTTATGAGGTCCATCTGGTC
Source organism: Mellivora capensis (assembly GCA_004024625.1). Taxonomy (NCBI): domain Eukaryota; kingdom Metazoa; phylum Chordata; class Mammalia; order Carnivora; family Mustelidae; genus Mellivora; species Mellivora capensis. The sequence continues at coordinate 4,858 of PISX010036230.1, read as the reverse complement.
CAATGTGTCATTCATTGCTTTTGTTTCTTTATTGATTTTCTGCATTGATGATCTATTACTGAGAGAGGCGTGTTAAGATCTCCTACTATCAATGTATTCATATCAATATGACTCTTTATCTTGATTAATAGTTTTCTTATGTAATTGGCTGCTCCCATATCGGGGGCATAGATATTTACAATTGTTAGATCATCTTCGTGCATAGTCCCTCTAAGAATGATGTAGTGTCCTTCTGTATCTCTGACTACAGTCTTTAGTTTCAAATCTAATTTATCTGATATGAGAATCGCTACCCCAGCCTTCCTTTGAGGCCCGTTGGCATGAAAGACGTTTCCCCATCCCTTCACTTTCAATCTGGGTGTATCCTTAGGTTCGAAATGGGTCTCCTGTAGACAACATATGGATGGGTCCTGTCGTTTTATCCAATCTGCAACCCTGTGTCGTTTTATGGGCGCATTTAGGCCATTCACATTGAGAGTGATTATCGATAGATACGTTTTTATTGACATCGTGTTACCTTTGAAGTCTTTCTTTCTGTAGATTGTCTCCATATATCTGTACAATGATATTCTTGGGGTTCTTCCTCTTTTATAGAACCCCCCCTTAATATTCCCTGCAGTGCCGGCTTGGTGTTTGCAAACACTTTTAAGCCTTGCTGGTCTTGGAAACTCTTTTTATATCTCCGTCCATTTTGAATGTCAGTCTTGCTGGACAAAGTATTCTTGGCTTCATGTTCTTCTCATTTAGTGCCCTGAATTTATATTGCCAGCCCTTTCTGGCTTGCCAGGTTGCTGTGGACAGGTCTGGTGTTATTCTGATGGGCTTTCCTCTGTACGTAAGGAGCTTCTTTGTCCTAGCTGCCTTCAAGAGAGTTTCTCTAGCATTTTAATTCCTCATTCTTACTATCAGGTGTCTCAAGTTGTTTCGAGAATCTAAAATCTGGGCGGGGGGGGTCACGTTCTGCCTCTAGTACATGAATGCTGTTTATTTGCAATATTTGGAAAATTTTCACGAAGAACACGTTTGACAATATCTTCTAGACTTCTCTCTTTTTCCTCCCCTTCAGGTATTCCAATAATTTTGATGTTGGAATGTTTCATGGCATCATTTATTTCCCTGATTATGTTTTTGTGGCTTCTAAGCTGCTTGCTCCAGACTTCCTCCGGATCCTTTCTCTCTACCTGTTTGTCCTCCAGATCACTAATTCTATCTTCTGTCTCAGTTACCCTAGCTTTTATAGAATTTAGAGTAGATTGGAACTCATTGAGAGCCTTGTGAACATCATCCCTGGTGGCTTTCAGTTCTGCCCTAATAAATTCCGTTTGGTCGTCCATGTCTTTCTCCAACCTAGCTATTGCCTGGATAATTGTTAGCCTGAATTCTCTTTCCGACATAATGTCTATGTCGGTATACATTAGCTCTCTTGCAGAGGGCCCATCCTCTGAATTTTTCTAATGCTGAGCATTCCTCCTTTTAGTCATTTTGGTGAGAGATGGCTTAATGGTTGTAGCTGGATATATCGACCTTGTTGCAGTGAAGGTGCAACCTGGAATGCTTCTGAGCAATCAAGATTCCCCACCCAAATGAAAGAAAGAAGAGATAAAGCAGAAAGAGAGAGAGAGAGAGAGGAAAAAGAAAGAAGGATAAAAGAGAAGGCTCATCCCAAATGGGCCCCAAGGTAAGGTTTGTGAAGTATACAAACAAAAACAGACAAACAAAAAAGACTGATAAAAGTATATGACAAGAGAAGATAAAAATATATACATATATATGTAGAAGCAAAACAGAGAAACAAACAGACAAACAAACAAAAAAAGAACCTCGTCAAAAAGAATCCTAAGTATAAGTTTTATATACTACCAGGACAAACACAAATATACAAAAATACTGGTAGGAGAAAAAGATGGGAGAGTGGTTGTAAATTTTCAGTATGTGTGAGGAAGATTATTTTGATTCTTCCTGGATGTATCTTGATATCAAGGACATAACTTTCCTAAGATAACAGGGGATTAAAAATTGGTTTACCTTTAGGGGTAGCATTGATTGGGGAAAAGTGATTACCTTGAAGTTTAACTCTATATGAATGTAAGCAAATAAAAGTAAAGAAAAGAATGATCTAAACTAAACTAATGTGAAATTTTTTAAAAAATTTAAGAAATAGAAAAGCAAAAGAAAAGCATGGGTATATGTATTAAAATGTTCATGTTAAAGGTTATTATGGAATTTGATGTACTGGACATCTCACTGTGATGGTAAATAGGCTAAAAAATCTATATAAAAAAAAGATTAAAAAAAATTAAAAAATGAACCAGAATAGTGGGAACGAATTAAAAATTAAACTTTGTATCTATGAAGTAGTAGAACTATGATTGTTGTCTTCTTTGCAGGTTGGCTTTCTGAGGGAGGGGCCTGCCGCATGGGTTTTCAGGCAGTGTTTCCTGAGTTAAGTTCTCCTGCCCCCCTCCAGGGGGTGGGCTCTGAGGGCTTTTGTTCTCTGGAGGGTTTTATGTCTGTTAGTTTTTTTCTCTCCCCTTGGCAGCTCCCGATGGCTCTTGGAGGTTTAGAGGAAAGCAAACTGCACCCAGACCTCCCTCCAGAGAGAAGCCCCAGTCCGTTCCCCTCTGGGTGCTGCAGAGGAGATTCCCAGCCACAGTCTCTGGGGACACCTGTGTGTCCTGCTTGTACTCAAAACCACAACATCGGCAGCTGTCTGGGCAGCTCCAGACGCCAGAGATGTTCCAAGCAGCGATCACACACTGATATTTTCCCACTGGCCCGGGCTGGGAATGCTCAGACTTCTCGTGTCTGAGAGCACCTGGTGGGCGCCTCTGCGCACCTCTCTCAGGGGAGGAGGTGGAGCGCATCTCAGGCTCTGCTCGCGTGTGGTGGGGCACGCGTGGGGACTTCAAAAAGGCTGTTTCTGCCCTGCGAGTGTCCCAGCCCTTGTCACATGCCAAGCGCCCTTAGGCGGTCTCCTCGAGGCTCAGGGACCAAGACCTGGTTTCTCTGCTGCACTCTCTCTGGCTCAGCCCGAGGGTTGTCTGTCCTCCATGGGGGAATTAAGCCCCTGTCCCTAACCATTGCAATTCCCACAATTTCCCCTTGCGATCCTTTGCTCTTTTTGAGTGCTTTCTATCAGACTTCAAGTTAATGCTGGTCCGCAGTCATAGGACACTCTCGTATTGGTGTAATACTTTCCAATGGGTCTCCTCTGGTGGCTCCCTCCCCCTTTTGTTTATCTTCCAATACCAGTCCGGCGTTCCCACTCCACTTTACCTTCCCACTGGCATCTTCTGCCCCTGTAGAGATCCTGACTTGTAGAATTCTGATCTCAGGCTGATTTCATGGGTGATTGGAGTTCCTTGGTAGGTAATCAGCTCACTTTAGTGGACGGGTTGAACCGGCGCTTCCTCCTAGTTCCCAGCCATCTTCCCATCTTTTTCTTAAGCCCCCAAGGATAAATACACCTGGGGTTCCTTATTGGGATGGGCATTTTCTGCTGTATAAACTCATGTGATCTATGAAAGATTTAGAAGAAGAATAATCTTCTTTGGTTGGGCAATTTTTCAGCCCTGATGGCCAGCAAAAATTAAAATAACAAAAGAAATTCTTCCAAAAGACAAAAGTAGTGATATCTTCCTTTTGTCAAATGTAGTACATACAACAGAACAAAGAGAAAATGAGAAAAGGGATGAATCAACATTTCACAAAATGAACTATATACAAAATAACACAGGTGGGCATTTGTAAACTCAAGCATAGAAAACTTGTTTTTCCTCTACCTCCTACATCATTATTTGAGCAATTCTGTTTTAAGTTTGATAGGAAAGAAGATTATCTCCTTTATGCCCTTTCATTCTTCTTTTATTTCTTTTTTTTTAGGTTTAATTTATTTCTGTAACTTCTCCACCCAGAGTGAGGCATGAACTCATCACCCTGAGATCAAGAGTCACTTTCCACTGATTGAGCAATCCAGGAACCACTTTTTGATCCCTTTTCGTGGGTGACATTCTTTCATTGATATTCTTGGGCTTTGGGTTTTGATCTCTTTTGACACCAATGGGCACCTCTAATCCTCATTCTGCCATTCATTCACATACAAAGTTCTCTCCAATTCTATGCTTTTTTTTATTATTTCTTTTCAGCGTAACAGAATTCATAGTTTTACATCACACCCAGTGCTCCATGCAATGCGTGCCACCCATAATACCCATCACCAGGTTCCACCAACCTGCCACCCCACGCCCCTTTAAAACCCTGAGGATATTTTTCAGAGTCCATAGTCTCTCATGGTTCATCTCCCCCTTAATTTCCCTCAACACCCTTCTCCTCTCCATCTCCCCATGTCCTCCGTATTATTTGTTATGCTCTGCAAATAAGTGAAACCATATGATAATTGACTCTCTCTGCTTGACTTATTTCACTCAGCATAATCTCTTCCAGTCCCGTCCATGTTGCTACAAAAGTCGGGTATTCATCCTTTCTGATGGAGGCATAATACTCCATAGTGTATATGGACCACATTTTCTTTATCCATTCGTCTGTTGAAGAGCATCTTGGTTCTTTCCACAGTTTGGCAACCTTGGCCATTGCTGCTATAAACATTGGGGTAGAGATGGCCCTTCTTTTCACCACATCTGTATCTTTGGGGTAAATACGCAGTAGCGCAATTGCAGGGTCATAGGGAAGCTCTATTTTTAACTTCTTGAGGAACCTCCACACTGTTCTCCAGAGTGGCTGCACCAACTTGCATTCCCACCAACAGTGGAAGAGGGTTCCCCTTTCTCCACATCCTCTCCAACACACGTTGTTTCCTGTCTTGCTGATTTTGGCCATTCTAACTGGTGTGAGGTGGTAT